>PVIW01009754.1:0-49520 GCA_004026585.1 Noctilio leporinus
ATGGTGTAAGTTGGTGGTCTAGTTTTATCTTTTTACATGTTGCTGTCCAGTTCTCCCAACACCATTTGTTGAAGAGACTGTTTTTACTCCATTTGATGTTCCTTCCCCCTTTGTCAAATATTAGTTGACCATAGTGTCCTGGGTTAATTTCTGGGCTCTCTATTCTGTTCCATTGATCTATATGTCTGTTCTTATGCCAGTACCAGGCTGTTTTGATGACAGTAGCCTTGTAGTGTATTTGTTTTTTATCTACATTATTTCCAGATTATATTGAGCACATTCACACAATTTACATTTTATTTCACATTGCAAAAATAAAGTAGTGCAATTTTTTTTATTATAAAATATTAAGACTTTCAATAATGTTTAGAATAGTGTTAGCATTGGCATCTTTGGAAATTTTTGCCCTCTAAAACCTAAAATAGATTTCAAAAAGTAAGATTTGATGTTACTTTGGAAATCTTTTTATTTTATATTTCTCAGAGCAGTCTTCGTGCTTGGCCTGCATTAGCTTAAAAAGTAGTAACAGCCCTGGCTGGTAGCACAGTGGTTAAGGCGCCAGCCTGCGAACCCAAAGGTCACAGGTTCTATTCCCCAGCCAGGGCACATAACCAGGTTGCAAGCTAGGTCTCCAGTCAGGTCTGTGGCTGGAGGCAGGTGAAATGCAACCATACATTGATGTCTCTTTCCCTCTCTGCCTCTCTCCCTTCCCCTCTTTCTAAAAATAATGAAATAAAATCTTAAAAAAAAAAAGTAACACATACGCATTATAATATATATCACCAATAAACATTTATGTTTTCAAATCATTTTTGGTAATAATCTAAAAGAATATAATTTCAGTTAATCTCATAATAGCTCTGGAGGTAATTTAATAAAAATTTTATCACTGCTTTTCTTAAAGGAAAATTAAAAAAATTTTTAGTTTCTATAATAAATGAAATATAATTCTCAGAGTTGTTTATAAGTGTTCAGAAAATAGTATGAAATTAGTTGTGTCTCAGTGTTATGGTTAACTCTTTAAAAAGTATTAATTTGGTAGAGACTGCACCTGATAGTACATTAAGCATTGAAGAGGTTCGGAAGAGGACAGTGGTTTGTTTGATACATGTGTATATTGAATATTTTCAAAGTGCAGGTGCTATGCTAGAAGTGCAGGAAGTGGCTGTAAAGATGAGATTTAAAAGCAGCTTCTATCTCAGAGTAGAGAGAAACATAAAAATAACTAAAATACACAGCACAACAGTGTGATTCTTTTTGATCATACAGTCTTCTGGTCACAGACCTGGGACTTGACATAAATTGCTCCTTCTCTGTCATTGTTCACAGCCAAGAAATTGTCAAGTGCTTTGATTCAACCTCTCAGATATCTTCCAGTTCATCCCTTCTTCCCGATCAATACTGCCCTAATTCAGACCCTTATCATCTCTCGCTTAAGCTTTAGATACACTGAACTCTTCAGGCATCCCTGCTTCTAACCTCACTGCTCCCTCATCTGTCCTCCACATTGCTGACCCAGTGAGCTGTCTCACATGCACAGCTGATACGCTGCTCCCCTAATTAAATTCCCTTCATGCCAATCTGTCGATGTAATCTGCCTAAAAAATGACCCTTACTTACATAATAAACCAGTTTTATAAGTTTGAAGTAATTCTTGTACTAAAAATGCTAAGCAATTTCTAGTAATTCAAAGTTAATGTATTCTCACAGATGGACTACCTACGCCCTGCTCACTAAGTTTCAGGAACACCTTCCTGTATGGCTCATTGCCTTTTATACATACCTCTGGTTCGGGATTCTAGTAGTCTAATTACTTTTTTGTGGGTCTATTAGACTGTAAGGTCCTTCAGCACGGGAACTGAATCTTCACTTCCCAGAGCCTAGCACAGGGCCTGGCATAAAATAGAACTGTAGCCTTGGCATGTTGGCTCAGTTAGTTGGCGTGTTGTTTCATACACCAAAAAGGTTACGGTTTGATTCCAGGTCTGGGTGTGTATAGGAGGCAACCATTGATGTTTCTCACATTGAAGTTTCTCTCTTTCTCTCTCCCCTTTCTTCCTGTCTCTTTTCCCCACTCCCCTCTAAAATCAATAAACATATCCTTAGTGAGGATTTAAAAAAAAAAATAACTTAAATGCTTGAATCAGTCAATTCATGTATTGGAAAATTAATTGTCTTAAAGGGGAGTTTTTACATATGTATTAATACTGGCAGAAATACTGTTTATATTCTTATACTAAAAAATGTTCTTAAACCTTATAGCTACAAGACCAATACTTTGCTTGTCTTTCATTTGGGATAGAAGTTGGAGTGACAGATTTAGATTATAGAGTTGTTCTTTTTAATTATAATCAACATTCAATATTATATTAGTTACAGGTGAAAGCATAGTGGTTAGACGTTTATAAAACTTATGAGATAATCCCATGAGAAGTCTAGTACCCACTTGGCACCATACATAGTTATTATAATATTACTGACTATAATCCCTATGCTGTACTTGACATCCCCATGACTATTTCGTAACTGCCAGTTTGTACTTCTTAATCCCTTCACCTTTTTCATCCATTCTTCTAACCTTCTTCCCATCTGGCAACTACCCATTGGTTACAGAGCTCTTCTAAAGGAAGTCACCGTCTCCTTTAAAAAAACAAAAACAAAAACAAACAAAAAAAGAACCTCTTAAAGTATATTTACTTATTTCAGGTTTAACCAAGTTTATCATTTCTAAAACTATCCATAATGTATAACTGTTTCTTGAAAAAATTCTTACTGTATATTACCCTGAATTAATTTAACTGGTAATTCTTTTTTTTTTTTTTTTTAAGATTGTATGTATTACTTTTAGAGAGAGGGGAAGGGAGAGAAGCAGAGAGGAAGAAAGACATCAGTGTATGGTTGCCTTTCACCTGCCTCCAGCTACAGACCTGACTGGAGACCTGGCTTGCGACCTGATTATGTGCTCTGGCTGGGAATCGAACCAGCGACCTTTGGGTTCACCAGGCTGGTGTCTTATCCACTGTGCAACCAGCTGGGGCTAACTGGTAATTCTTAATGAATCTGGGCTCATGATTGTTCTTTTCTTCTAGGAATTGGACAGTCCCTTTAGGCTGTATGGGCTTACAATGAATCCACTGCTGTATAACATAACCCAGGTTGTTATCCTGTCAGCCGTTTCTGGTGTTATAAGTGACTTGCTTGGATTTAATTTAAAGGTAAGAACTTGCAGGTATTTTTAAAAATTACTTAGTGGCCTGTTGCAGTTTTGTGACAGTTATTTTACTGTAGCACTCCTAAGATCTCACATGTACAATGATGGAACCATTTTGATAATCTATATAATTGGTGAAAGTACTTTCACATTTAATTTCAAAAAATGATAAACATTCTTGATTTAATAGTACTGTTGAAACTCCTAGTTTGGAATAATATTCATTACAAATAGAACTCTGTGTAGAATAAATGGAGGTAGTTCTTTTTATTCATATAATCTGAGTTTAATTTAGGTGACAAAAAAGAAGAGCCCTATTTCTTTTTTCTTATTTTTTCGCTTAAAGTTATATTATTTAGCTGTAGACCAATGGCATACGTCCTCCAACATGTGTTTGTTCAGCTACTGGTGAATAAGGTATAGACTATTTGTATTAAGTTAGTTGTATATGTATATTCTACTTCCCTGTAAAAGATAGCAAGGGAAATCTGATTTTCACATTACTTAAAGTGAATTCTTCTTGAAAATAAAAGGATACAGGTTTTTTTTTTTTTTTTTTTTTTTTAAGATTTTATTCATTATTTTCAGAGAGAAGGGCAAGGAGGGAGGAAGAAAGGGAGAAGCATCAATGTGTGGTTGCCTTTCACCTGCCTCCAGCTAAGGACCTGGATGGGGACCTGGCTTGCAACCTGGTTATGTGCCCTGACTGGGGAATGGAACCAGCGACCTTAGGGTTCTCAGGCTGGCACCAATCCACTGAGCCACACCAGCCAGGGCAGGGTACAGGTGTTTTTAAAAGTAGAACATATAGTTGTTTGTGCATGAAATTTAGATAAAAATAGTATTAAGTGATATAATTTATTAAGTTGTGATGTTAAAACCGGCTCTAATGGTCACCACTTCTATTATTTTTTTCATTAGCTGTGGAAGATTAAATCATGACAATTCAGAGAAAAAGAAGATGTAGCCTTTTTACCGGAATAAGAGTACCAACTAAGCTGCCTGATGTAGTCACTGACTCTTTGCTTCAGGAGTCTCAGCTGGGAAATTGAAGTGTTTACATCACACTGTCTTGTGCAATTCTTATATTTATTTTACTTGTTCACTGTTTTTTTTTTACATTTACTTTAGTCTTTATATTTTATTTTTAGCATTGATGTGTACTTAGTTGTTGATGAAAAGGGTGATAAAACTGATATCCAGATACTTGAGATCCTGGTAATTGTTCATAAATAATTGACAAAACAACAAATCATGAGAATAAGAAGCCATTGCTAAGCACTGTTTCTCCATCAATGCCGTGAACTTGCCTTACTTGAGGAAAACTTCTTCAGCTTTGGAATATTGCATTGGACTCAGCTAAACCCATAAAGCATTTTCTTCAGTAAATCAACATCCAGGCAGGGTTTCTCTTGAATTATTTTGGAACAATGCCAGGATCTAAATTGATTAAGCTGCAGTTAAGCACCCTTCAGTATTAATATATATGGTATTACATAACACATCAGCAAAGTGCTCTTTGATGATAAAACTCTTAATAGAGCAATAATTGTAAATGGTTACCATACTGTAAGATATTTTGATAAAAATTTACTAGTAATTGTATTTATTTGAAATACTGGGCTGTTTGCACAGCTCTAACTGTGCATGCTCAAAATGTGCACTTTTTAAAATTGTTACTTTTAATGCGTATCTTTATATGGGATATGTTATAGTGTACTAGGGCATGATATGGTATCCTTTTGAGTGAGGTAAATACTCATCTCACAAGTGAAGTGCCTATTGATATTACTAAAGTACATTACGTTTACTCAAGTAAAATAACTTTCTCCCCATGGTACGCTGTAGTGTTTGCTCTTCATATCACACTCAAATGAACAACTTAAGAACCAATAAAATATTCCTCATATTGATAGTTATAAAAGTACTGTATACCCAGATTTTCAGAAGAGGCAGCTTCAGCTTGCAAATTGTATCCTCTAAACTTAAACTGGTCTATACCCTCCCCCATCACCACCCAATTATATAAGGGCTATTTTAGATGTTTTTAACCTGTAAAGTTAACCCACCACACCAACACCCCCACAACTCCCAAATAATTTGCCAAGTGTCCAAATGAGAACTTACTGTGTTGGCACGTTAGATAAATAGAACAAATATAATAGTATCTTATTGGACCTTGATTTTAAGTTGTTATATTTATACAATCAAGAATATTTTAGAAAATAATTGAAACATGAACTGTATTTGCAATTTTTAAAAACTGGGCATCTAGTTTCTAAATCAAAGAATTTATTCAAAACAGTCTAGAATTTTCTTGGTGCAAGGTGTATCATGTTGAATATCCTCACATTTTTAAAAACATTTTAGGGAATTTAAAGTAATTACAAAATTATGTATTTGATTGGTGCAGTTTTAATCCTCAAATCATAATCTTGAGATCGGGAATGTATAGAGAACAAAGCCATGTCATGATCACTTTGCTCTTTACCATTCCTTTTGATCAGCCTCAATTCAGCCTCGGTAGTATATTTTCTTTCAATAGAAAACAACAAAAGCATTTTGTTTTATTTGCCTATGTTGTAATGTGTTTAATAACGACCAAAGTGCATTCTGAGTTTTTTCAAGGAATGTATTACTGGAGCTTTAAGAACATACTTATTTTCTCATGTGAAAAATTAGGCTTTGTCTGATATGTTTCTTCTTCCTCTATTGTCTAATGTTGAAGTTTTTAGGAGTTATATTTTATAAACTTTTTCAAAATAAGGTACAAAGCTATTCAGAACTTAACATTTTGCACAGAATATGTCAAGTATATTTTGAGAAAAATACAACATGAGTTCTGTTAGAATAAAAGAGGAAAGAAACTATTGTATCTCACTAAAAATTTATTTCAGAATGGAATTATTTTTGAGAAAAGTAGCTGAGTATACTGATGTAGGAAAATGCTTGTTTTGGATTGAAGTTTATTTTAACTTGGAGTTGGGAGTTGACTTATTAAGTACCATATACCTCTCAACAACTTACTGAATTATATATTGAATTATTTCACCAATGTGGGCAACAGTAAAATACTAAAGGGAAAAAGGTGTCATTTTAAGCAATTCCAGATCATTAGTGGAACTGCATTCAAAGCAGAAAAATTGACGTTGCTGCCTTTAAGAATACCATGAATGTAGGAAATGAAAAGAAATTGTAACATATCACATACTATAGAAAAGGCATTCAGAGATAGAATTGTGGCGGATGTATTAACTATTTCTTTGCCACATGTGTTATATTTGAAGTTTGAACAACAGGTTTAAAATAATACATTCTATGATTGACAGTTAAAGTAGAAGTGTTTTTAAATTTTTCAAGTCATATACATTTCTATGGTAATTTTGTTTGACTGTAGCCTAAACTTTAGTGGTAGTTTTTAGAGTTGAGGGAAGTGAAAATAAATTTTTTAAAACTTCCCAACATATCAGGTTTTGTTAATGGTTCTCAGAACATGAAATCATAAATAATCCATGCACAGGCCTTTATTAATGATGTTATGGCATCATTAATGTTTGTGTGTTTGTATTTAAATACAGAATATTGGCATATTAAAACTCATTGTCAGAAGGATAGTGGTGTTTTTTTTTAAGTTTACTTGACTATTTTTAAAGAGCGGGGAGGGGAGGGAGGAAGAGTGAGAGAAACTCTGATCTGTTGCTTCTTATACACGCCCTGACCTGGGACCAAACCCACAACCCAGGCATGTGTCCTGACCCGGAATCGATCTGGCAGCCTTTTGCTTTGACAGATGACACCCAACCAACTGAGTCACGCTGGTCAGCATGGATGATAGTGGTTTTAATGAAAAAATGTTTTCACGTGAATTCAGTGTACATCATGCCAATGATAAGATAGGTGAGCATTCCGATTGGTTCAAGTGTTTATAAGACTTAAATTAGGGAATGATAATTCAAGTGGGTTTTCAAACTTCAGGCTTATAATTGGCTGTTTCTTTTTTGTTTTGTTTTTTAAGATTCATTATTTTTTACTTCATTATTTATTTTATTAAAAGATTTTATTATTTTTAGAGAGAGGAAGGGAGAGAGGGAGAGAGACATCAACGTATGGTTGCCTTTCACCTGCCTCCAGCTAAGGACCTGGCTTGCAACCTGGTTATGTGCCCTGACTGGAAATCGAACCAGCAACCTTTGGGTTCGCAGACTGGCACTTATCCACCGAGCCACCAGCCAGGGCCTAATTGGCTGTTTTAATGTCTCCCTCTAGACCTCAAAATTGAGCAGTGTGACTGGCACCTCTTCAATTTGCTATGTCACATAAAATAGTAGTTCTCAACCCTTTTCCTGCCAAGCCTATGTGAAGGATACCACAAATATTTATCAACAGCACTGACTGCGCACAGTGCTGGCTTCCTGTGGAGTAAACTGCAGATCCAGGTAGTAGTATAGGTATACTTTAAAAAAAGTATTCCCCAAGCAATTTGGAAAATTTGTCCTGTCTGTCATTTCTCACCATATTGAGAACACTGTCTTAAGAACAGGAGTTATAGAATGTAAATTCAATGAGATTTTAATTATATTTACCACTATATTCACAGAAAATAATACAATGTCTGATACATAGAAAAATATCAATCTATTTACTGAATGAATGAGTTAGATGGATGAAGTCAAATAGGACCTTAGACACCTAGCACAAAAGTCCTCAAGGCCACAAGGTTAAGAAGCTTGCCTAAGGTTACACAACTTTTGAAGGTACATTCTGTAATAGTACATCCATACCTCTTGACTGATTAAAATACTTAATCATAGGTGAATCACGGAGCGAACAAAGATACTGGCAAATTATCTGTCCATATGCTAATGAGCTTATATATAGACTAATAAGCCTTAGTAATAGAAAAGGTAAGAATTTGACATCCCTCTGATTCAACTCTAGTGTGGCCTGTAGGAAGAACATAGGCTTTGGAGTCAGACTTGTTTTACGGTCTTTGGTAAATTACTTAATTTCTGAGAGCTTTGGTTTTCTCAGCTATAAATAACTGACAGTAGTACCTATCTTACAGGGCTATTAGGAGGATTAATGAGATAACATGTAAAGCATGTTTAATGACATGAACATGTATTGGTTGTGCAGAAATATTGGTGATTCTCTTCCCCCTTCAAATAAGTAATCACCTAGAACAAGTCATAAAAATTTCCAAGCAAAACCATTTATATTACATAAGATAGGGTAACCCTGCTGAGTATGAGACATAACTAAGAATCCTTCATACAAATGATCATACATGACCTTTTTATAAGGAGTGGACTTTTAATTCCTTTTCTTTGTAAACAGGCTCACTAAAATGTGGGAGAGAAGTTTTGTAAGCTTACATATTACATCCAATTATGAATAATTTCACTAAAACCTCAGGTACATATTCCATTCATATCTTTATTTTTAGATCTCTGTCTAACTAATAATATCCTAGAGTTTATCTTCTGCCTGATCTCAACACTCAACCTTAAGTTGTCTGCTTTGAGTTGATGGAGATTATCTGACTTGACTATTTACCAATCATCCTTATCAAAATATTCCTGGAACTTCTGGTTCTATATTTGGCATTTTAAAAATAAATTTCATCTGATTTTTTTTCAAGATATTATTTTCAGAGAGAAGGTCAGGGAGGGAGGAAGAAAGGGAGAGAAACATCAATGTATGGTTGCCTTTGCCTTTCACCTGCCTCCAGCTACGGACCTGGCTTGCAACCTGGTTATGTGCCCTGGCTGGGAATTGAACGAGCAACTTTTGGGTTTGCAGGCCGGCACCTTATCCACTGTGCCACCAACCAGGGCTTAAATCTCATCTATTTATATGCTCCCTACAATGGCTCTACCACCCTTTCATCCTCAAGCTCCTAATCCCTCTCATTTTACAACTATCAGCATTTTTCTTCTCTAACTTAGTACTGAGGAGATAATCACACACAAGTACTGTCATCTCCCTTCAGGTCTGTGGAAGAGATGCTGCTGTCCCTATCAGTGCTCAGGGGTCTGTTCCTGCCCTTCTATATGGTATCACCTCAGTTTCCCCCCGACATCTTTCATCTTTTCCTTTCCTAAGTTTATGTTACCAACCATGTAAGATTCCAGTGAGAAGTGTTTGAATCTACAGTATGAGGGTGCTATTTAAGGTTTATAGGTTGGGTGAAACCCTTGTACGCTGGATGGCACGGTACAGACTGGCCACGCTCTTTGCCCTCTGGAATTGTTCATTCCTACTCAACTTTTGTTTGACTATATCAGTCTCAGCCACAGCTGGATGGGGCAGTGATTAGTGCCTGGTCCTAAAGCAGTCAGTCGTTTGATGGGCCTGTAGTTAACCTATGAGAACCTTGCTCAGGAGAGGCACTTACTCTCCCAGAGGGTGACTTGGTGACCCACTTAAACTGTTGATGCAAGTTTGATCAGGACACAGTGTTAAGAAGGGAGAATTGCTAGAAAATCAGAGACCATAAAATGGTAGAGAAGAGGTATTAATAGTGGGAAAGGAAGACAAAACCAATGGAAACTGCCCCAAACTGGGAGAGGCACAGTACTTAATGATAACTTGGCAGGTGTGCTTTTGGTTGGTTGGTGTGTGCTAGTCTCAGACTGTAGTATATTCATTTGTGTCCTGAATTGTGAGACCAGATTTGTTACGATAAACGGAAGTAACCAAAGGATAACTTTCAACCTGAACGAGCCTCACATATTTGTCTGGCTGTTTAATCGTAAGTCTGATTTTTTTCCCTCTTAATTGGCTCTTATGTGTCATTCTACTCATACCTATTAAAGTGTAGTACTTGGCTATCTACACTATTTACCCTTTCAACGTATTTAGGCCACTATGTCTACATAATAGTTATCAGTCTCAGCACAATGAGTTTTGCTTATCCCTTTTTATAATATTTAATTCTGTGTATTCAGCAAGACCTGAAATTTAATTTAGTTGCTTTTTTTTTCCCTTTCAAAGCTAAATTAAACTCTTCCTGCTAAATTTAACCATTGTCTTTTCTGTAGTTATTTAATAATCTTACAAGGTTTTTCAGGAGTTTGGGATTATCTCAGTCTTCTCCTACAAGTTTTCATCACTTACTCATATGTCGGACTTTCTGGTTTTCCTGACCCTGGTGCTACTAAGAGATGGGCATTAAGACAAAATAGACTTATTGCAAAAGACTGTGGCCAATGGCATTCCTGTTTTTGCAAATGCATTTACTTGTTTTCAACTGGAAGTGCAGACTGAGCAGAAAGCTCTCTTGCTTCCTATTTATACCGTTCTTGGTCTCAGCCAGAATCGCTGGGTCAGGTGAGTGCTACGGAGAGATTCTCACAAGGTGAATTCTGCTGTTTAGAGGAAGACATTAGGGTGAGAAGTTAGCCTAGAAAGTATGAGAAACAACCCAAGTACTTTTAAAGTTCCAATTTAATTAAATGTTTCTTTCATCCATTCCATGAGTAGTTTTTGAATATGTGCTAGGCACAAAGCTAGGTACTAGGGATATAAAAATGTAATTATAGTCCTTCCTTTCATTTAATGTGGAGGCTGGGAGGGGAGAGTCATGCAAACAAATTACAGTTTGTGGAGGGTACAAGCCGAAATGGAGTTGCCAGGATACGCGTCAACGCAAGCAGTGTAGTGTATGGCTGGAGAAGATTACACGTATAGGCGAGGGGTGGGAGATAGTGCTGGGAAATGACTTGGTGAAACCAAGGAGTTTAAATTTTATCCTCAAAGATTAGGATTGCCTAGTAATAGCACATTTTTCATGAGGACACTTAAATGAACAGCTTCACTCTGAGAATTAATTTTTAAAAATCCTCACCAGAGGACATTTTTCATTATGTTTAGAGCTAGAGGAAGGGAGTGAGAGAAACATGGATGGGTTACCTGTATGAGCCCCTACCAGGAATTGAACCTACAGCCTTTCATTGCACAGGACAATGCTCCAACCGACTGAACCACACCATCCAGGGCAAGAATTAATTTTTTTTTAACTTAAAATTTCAGTGCATGTTATAGACTCTATATTATAATTTTTGTGTAATAGAAAAAAAACTGACATAGCACAGATTTATATCCAATATATAATTAAATTGACCTTAGTTTCTTTCTCCACACTTGGGTAGTGGAGTTACATTATAATTATTTGCAAAGCGAAATCATTCTTTTAAAAATTACAGAATAGCCCAAGTCATCTGCATTGTGATAAGAATCATGGGTTCTGGAATCAGGGAGAGCTGGGATTCTTTGCAGCAGGTGTATTAACCTGAGCAAACTAAACCTCCAATCCTCACCTGTGAAATGAAGTGGTGTGCTGCTAATGCTGGAGCTGGTGGGCGAATTAGAGAAGGTTGTGTAATGGGTATGCACTTGCTTCCCAGCCCACCTAGCCAACAAAACATCGATTTATTTGTCTTCAGACTAAATCTAGCATTGAGCACCTACTCAAGACTGTCAGGAGTTCAATCGGTCATGTTTGGAGGAGCCCCTTCTCCCTTAGATTGATATAAAAACCCAGGGGGTTCAGCTAGTACCTGGAAAATATGGAAATGGCCTGGTCCTCTTTCTTTGGTGTTGGCTATTCCTCCACGGTGGCATCTCTGCCTGGCTCATGCCTATGTCTGTTGGGTACAGATGCGGGAAGAGTGGTGGGAAAGTCCCTTCCTGTGGCAACTATCCCAGGTTATCCTGCCACTGAGGGAAAGTGCTTAGTTTGGTGCCTGGCACAATGTCATCTCATAATAACTACTATTAGCATTGTTATTTTTATCAGATTTCCTTTTGGATAATAGGCAAGGATTCAGAGTGATATCAAGAAAGAAATTATCCAACTGGAAAATAAGCTGGGAAAACAAACTGTCTAAAGAAAAGAAACCTAAATTGTTAAACGGATAAAATAGATTAGGCTTTGGGAGAAATCACTTGGATTACTCAATATGGAAAGAAGAAAAAATGGGATGCTTACATTTATTTTTAAGCAAGTGACAGCTTCCAACAAAGGCCCTGATCAGCTGTTCTTCATCAACCCCAGGATTCAGAGTTACTAATTCTTGAATTGCACTGTGAAATTTTGGCTAGTCACACACACACCAAGTATCAAGTACTTTCTCAGCACAGAATGTTAATAGAAGGGTGGGTGCCTCAACCCTAGAGATGCTTCAGGCAACTGTGAAGCTCACCTTGGAAACAAGGACTGGCTTAGTTGATGCACTGGGTCCTCCACAACATTATGATTCTACATGTGCTTTTGTCATTTAGTGACTGATCTGAAAATCATATTTTCTCACCTATGTTGTAACACTTTTCACCTCAATAGAATACACAGTGAGATGTGGCATAGAAGAAACCTGGGTGTGTACCGTTGCTTTTAGACTGATTTCCTAGGTGACCTCTGGTAGCCAATTACCCTCTATCTGAATAAAGATAGGATGGAATTAGAATTAGTTGATCTAGTCCCATTTAGCTTTATAATTCTAAAACTTGTTTCTTCACATTTTTCTCTCTACTGTTAATGAACAGAATTAAAAATTCTTTTATTCTCATAGTGTAGACTGCAGTTGTAAGTTTCTAATGTAAATACTTAATTTACAAACATCTTGTTTTTAAAAGAAAATTAAAAGGTTTTCTTGCGGAGAAATGTAGCTATTCTATCTACATTACTATGCTAACAGAAGTCAGTTTTAGTCAATCTTTCTAATTTGAGGAAACCTATTTTTCATGGGACAGGTAATTCAGTACAGACACTTCTCACCATGTCCCATCTCTAGCGAATTAGGCTCTTTCATTGTTCCCAAGTAAGCTTTCATTTGTTTTGGGTTGGTGGGATCACGTAATCACACTTCCAAACACAGCCCTGGTTTCATGTGTTCCTAATTCCTCAAAATCAGAGTCTTAATTCACGTGTTGTTACACCTGACCATGGAGTTGATCAGACCACATCTCTTCTGTTCCCTTACTTAAAACTCTGGCGACACAAGTTTGTTCTCCCATTGATCTACCAGCCATATCTAAAATGCAGCAACTTCTCCCTTATTTTCTGCAGCCTTGCCTCATTCTGAAAAGGTGACCCCCAGGGTTAGGAAATGAGAGCATTGACTGGTTGCCATTTCATTCTCCTCTCATGCTCCACTCCTCCCAGATACTAGACTCTGAATGCCACCTTGCCAGACAGTGACAGAACTTCTGCATTTGGCTCTTTGTGCATTGATTAGTTTCATCTTCTGTTTACAACTTACTTTTTCTATCGTCTTTAAGCATGTTATTAAAAGGGTAGGTAGACATATAACATAAACCAGGCGCGTTCAAACAGTATCTCATGGCTGCACTTCCCTACTTTGATTCATTCCCATTTTCTACTCATTCTCTCTGCCTACTAATATTTGTTTCGTTCTCCATTCAACCACAGTATGGCTGTTTAATCAAAATGAGGGTGATTTTAGGGGAAAGTTGTGTTTCAGTAGAATCTATAATAATTGTGAAAATTAGACTAGTCAGTTGTAAAATTTTATTTTTCAACTATCAAGTAGACTGGATCCTAAAGTTTTCTAGTTTTCTGAAATGTTTTGGCTACAGCCATCTAACTTCCATGGAAATGGAAGAAAAATTGACAGTGGGGATTTGTAATGGAAAATTATAACGGTGGAAAATTATAACCCACCCCACCATTCTTTTGACATTGTATGAAGCTTGTGGATGACCAGCATATTTGTATAAGAATCCTAGAGACTAACTTCAAAATATACAGGCTCCCACCTTTGGTCATCCCAGCTGCTGGAGATTGGCTGACCTTCAGCTGTGCAGTCAGGATGACATCCATCCAGGAGGATGTAAACCTCAGGATGACACACACTGGACCGTCACTTGCCTTGTGGGAATTGACTGTGCTAGTCTGCATGTAAAGAACTTCTCAACACCCTTCCTTGATCTCTGTTCTGTTCCCCTCTGCCTCCCTTAAAAACCTGTGCCTTCACTGAGAGGTGGAGATGGGCTTTGAGCCAGGAGTTCCCCATCTTCCCAGGAAGATGAGCCTTGAGACATGAGTTGCCCATCTTCCAGGTGGCAGGCACCTGAAAATAAATGACTTTCCTTTACATCAGCACCTGCCTCACAAGTAATGGCTTTTGTAACAACAAGCAGGTAGACCTGCGTTGGGTCCCATAAGCTCTTACGGATCTTTGAGCTTATGAGCCCAGGGATGGGAACAAAGGTGCCCTCCTTCTGCATCCCCAGGCCCAATCCCCTGAAGACTTTTCCATTGGCTTTACTTGGGTCACATGTCCATCCTCGGAACCACTGACTTTACACTGTCTGTGAAGATTGGCCAGACTGGCTTGTGCTCAGTCCCTTGGCAGGAAGTGGAAGACAAACTGGTACTAGCAGACTCTTCAGAACAACAGGAGACAGGCAGCTCGGTGAAGAGAGGGGCGCTGGGCAGGCTTCACCCCTGAAGTGTCATGAAGTGAAGCAAGATACGCCTATGATATGTTTATGGTTTTAGAAAGAAATGTAGCCCTGAGGCTACTGCAGCATTGTTGGGAGTTTGTCATTTTCTTCTTAGTCCCCTGATTCTCTAAGAAACAATTTCATCTTTTCCTATTGCTTTTCAGGTATTTCATCTGTATGGTTTAGATTTCATCTTTATTCTGAGGGTCTTTTACCAACTCTACACTCGGAGCATTCCCAGTGAGTGATTCCATTTCCTGCCAATACATTCATGTTTCCTTTCAAGTCTAATCTGATCACCTGAATCTTTTCTTTAATCCTGACATGTAACAGATGTAGAACCAGAGTTGATAAAAAAAACAAAAAGACTACAAATTATTCAAAAAGCAAAGAGGATGATCTCTTGATATGGATTCTTCACTAGATTTAATATTTTGTTGAATAACTACCTCCAGCCTCCTTGGAAGTGCAAAGTAGAGGGAACACAGATGAAGGGTTCATTCGCTGCACCACAAATGCTCAATATAAGACATACCAGGCCTTCCCTGTAACAGCAGCCTCTAGTAAAACCTCTCTCCACTAATCCACTTTGGAATCTCACTCCTGTGTTTTTTTTCCTTCCATCCGGTAGGACTGAACAAAAATGGAGAGTCTGAACTTGTTTACTTGGAAAAATAGGATTTAATGTGTCATTTTAGTCACAGTTTCAGAATGCAGTTTATCATACACATGTAATATTTATACTGGTACTATCAAAATAAAAAGGCAACATGCAAGGTAGTTGTCATATTTTATCTAAAAATTTGCATTTGGTATTAAAGGTAAGGACATTGACCTTCCCTAGGTCCAGCAGAAGCTCACAGTTCAGTAAGAGCAAGAATCTGGTTTTCAGCTGTTGTGCACCCAGCCATGGGTTGGCTGCCGGAGAGAAATACTCCAAATGTTAGCAGACCTTGTCTGGAGATAAAAATATGTGTGATGTTAATTTTCTTTACTTTACTGACCAAATTTTCTGCAATAAGCATGTACCACTTTTATAATAAAAATAGTTAAAAAAAAAAAAATCCAGTTGGATGTGGCTTAGTTGGCTGGAGCACCAACCCATATAACGCAAGGTTGCCGGCGACGGCACATGAGAGAAACAACCAATGGATGCTTCTCTCTCTCTCCCTCCCTTGTTCTCTCTCTTGAAATAAAATCAATGGGCATGTCCTCAGGTGAGGATTAAACACAAATCAAGTTGGGTGTAATTATTGCGCTGTCAGAGTTTCCTGAGGTCTAGCTAGAGATCTGATCATGCTGAACCGTAAATGTTCTTGGTGTACATATTGAGTCAAATATACCTACTGAGTGACACTCCCTGGCAGCCAGAAAACTCCTTGGCTTGAACCCCATTCTGGGCACTCTGATTCCATCTTGACTCTGCAGGGAGGGTCCCAGTGGGCCTGGCAGGCCAGCGGGTGGAGACTGCCCCTTGCTCCGGCCTGAGTGGGCCTTGCAGGCGGCCTGGCGAGAGGCCTGGCTCTCAGCAGGGATGACATTGTGGAAAAGCACTTCCCCTCTCTGAGACCTAATCTCCTCATGCGTTGAAGCGGGTACTTTGTTTAGAAAGGTTACCAGAAACAAAAATGGGAGGGACATGGTGGCATTTCACCTGACTACTGGGCACCCTGCGCAAAGCAGTGACACCCAGTCAGGGCTGATGCCAAGATCCTGGGCTCCGACCGTCACCCGCGTGAGGCAGCTGATCAAGGCTTCTCTCCCTTTCTTCCTCCCTCCTTTCCCCTCTCTCTGAAAATAAATTTCTAAAAAATGCTGGCATTTCTATCACACTCAAAACCTTATTCTTTGTTTTCCATTAACCCCGTGAGTAAAACCGGAAACCGTGGCTCATGTCTCAACCGGCTGTATCAGGTTTCAGCTGCACCGAACACGCTGAGAAAAACCACTCAACACTCATCTTTTGGGTTCTAGAGGTGACTTTTATCACCTTGAGAGGCTTAATCACGTTTACGCATATCAAATGCTAATAGCAGGGCAGATCATCATCACTAGTGTTGAAATGAAAATGTGGTGTTTTTTTTTTTCTTTTCTTTTTAAAAATCAGTACAGAGATTTATTTATTTATTATTATTATTATTACACTTACCGGGCATGAATTCAGAGCTGCTCAGGCTCCTTTCCCTTGGTTCTCACACAGGGTGCTCCTCTGTCTGGGATAGGCTCGAGCTTCAGTTGAACCCTGTACCTTTCTCTTAAGCTGCTTCCTACTTTTTCTGACCATTTTCCATCACACATGTCAGGAAGCTCAAGATGCTCAATATGTACATTAGTTCTCTTGGCAAGAAACTTGCCTTTAAGTTGTTTGTTTATGAAGATGCCCACCATGGGCTCAGTTTTGCCATGGGAACATTTGCGGGGCATCCTTTTCGAACAGTGCCCATTCCCTTGATGTTGACAGTATCACCTTTCTTTTAGACTCACATGTATATGGCCAAAACAACAGCTCCATGTTTTCTAAAAGACCTGAACAACACAAAGCATGTGCCTCTTCTCTTTCCCTTTGTGTTTGTTACTCCTTTTGGCAAGTTACTGAACTGTGGTGGTTCTGGTTGCATTTTTTTGTTAAAAAAAATAACCTTGCTGAGACTACTGATCCTTTAGAGGAAGTTAGAGCCTCAGTTTCTTGTGGATTCTACTCTAACTAGGTTAACTTTTACATATTAATTTTCTCTGGTTAGTTAAAAAGACTGACCATCTTTGACATTCATGGTCACTAAATTTGTTTGTTTCTCTAATAGAGTAAAACATGTTAGAGATAAAGGAAGCCTTTGAGCATCCGGTCTTACCAGAAACTAAGTGTGAAGTGGCCACAGTAGAATGGAGCAAAGGAAAACATCCTTGGAATTTTTATTACAATGCAGACATATTATATATGGATAATCTTATTTTCCACATGCAAATGTTAGTAGAAGGAGATGGTTACATTCTCATTTCCCCCCAAATGATACATACAAGTAGCTTGCCAGACAGTGCTTTATTAAATCTAAGATGCCATCTATTGTAAAATATATCATTATTCTGTATATTGCTAAGAAGGAAAAAGCACTGCCTTTGATTGAAAGATGTTAAATATAAAAAAAGTGAGTCTTGAAATCAGAGATGGTATATCCTTCAATATTTGATGAACTCATTTTAACATCCTTGTGCCTTCTCCCTCCCATTAATACTTGGTTGACTAGTTTGAGGGCATTAATCACAATAAAATAGATATGTTACTTTATACAATACAAATACAGCCATTCACTGCTAAATGCCCTAATCTTAATAGATTTTAAGCGCTAATAAAATGAATCTAGTTTATGTTTCTTGACTTGATTAAGTAAAACAAGGAGTCAGTCATTAAGCAGATCATGACAGACACACCACCAAGAGGATCAGCTGGATCTTACAGTGTTCAAAGGACTTGTGAATGGGAATGTCATTTTGTCTTATTCCTACCTTCTTGAGCACTTGTTCCAAACATCCTCGGACTAATACCAGATCTCCCATCCCACCCCCTCCCCTGCCCCCTGCCCCAGTCACAGAAAAGCTCCAGATTTAAGCTAATATTAATGAATTCACACCAGTCAGTTACAGTATAGCCTTCAGGAGTATAATAGGCAGAATTGTTTCAGCAAGGGGTTTAGCAGAAAGCTAAAAAGAAACTCAGCAAGGAGAATGGTAGACAGAAAATGTCAGGAAAGAAATTGGGTTTCTATTTTGAGGATAGTAAAACCATTATATTTTAATGCATTCAAGTTCAGACTAATTCATAGCCAATGACCATGCAAGTTAAAGCATCACTGACATGCGAGGAATTTCGGCTCTGCCTCCAGGAGTCAGAGGATGGGAGGCAGCGACTTGATCTCTGAAAGCCTCAGTTTCTTCATCTAGGCTGTCAGACGGGAGGACCTCCCAATCCTCTTCAGTCTGTGGTCCCGCTAGAAGTCATTGCTGAATGACTGACCCAAGGCAAAACCAGCCTTGAGTCGACCCCTCCTGGAAGGACGTCAGGACTGCCATGGTGCCAAGAACTTCTGGCTTTAGATTAGCACACAAAACCTCACAGTTTAAAGTCCTGGACCTGCCAAAGTGGTTCCTGTGATTGTTGTTTTGGCTGCTTGGTATCTAAACAGTCTACTGAGGGGCAACTCCAATTAGGACAGGGCACAGGGCAGCCAGACTGTTGGCATGTGCACAGACGTGACGACACTGGGAGCAGCAGAGCTTTCTAATGTGGGCTCAGCTGCAGGGGTGCGCCTGGCGCATCGCACCTCCCAGCATTCTGGCCAGACGGCTCCGGAAACAGTCTGCCCTCTCACTGTTCCTTGTTCCTGCCCTTCCCTTCTCAGAGCCTTTTCTTTCCTTCCTTCCTTTCTAAAATACATTTATTGATTGCATATAGAGAGAAAAGGAGAGTAAGAAACATGGAGATGAGAGAGAAACATTAATTGATGGCCTCTCATTTGTGCCCCACATGGGGATTGAACCCACAACGTAGGTGTGGGCTCTGACGGGGAATCTAACCCCCAGCCTTTTGGTGCACAGGATGATGCTCCAACCAGTGAGCCACACTGGCGAGATCCAGAGCCTATTTCTTACCTTCCTACAGGTTCTCATTAAAGCTCCTCTTGGTCTCCATGACTTCCCACTCCTTGCTGCTAAGTCTGTCAAGGGCAGATCTGTACCGATCTCTGGAAAGCCTGAGATAAAGGCCTAACCACAGAGGTGGCATGTGGGGGTCGCTTTTGGGTAAATCAGCCTGGGAGGGCACCAGGAGTGGCCTTTGTCAGGTCTTCTGCTGACTTAGAAGTCCCCCCATAAGGAGTCAGGCTACCATGTAGATAGTCTACAGACCCATAGTCTAACCTTATGCCTCTTTTCTCTGACCCCTTACCTCTCTGTCCATAAATATTTCTTTTTTTTTAATAATTTTTTTTGTTGGTTGGTTTTTTAATGACTTCATTTTTTTTTTTTTAGAGAGGGGGAAAGGGGAGAGGCAGAGGGGAAGAGAAACATCAATGTATGGTTGCCTTTCACCTGCCTCCAGCTACAGACCTGGCCAGAGACCTGGCTTGCAACCTGGTTATGTGCCCTGGCTGGGGAATCGAACCAGCGACCTTTGGGTTCGCAGGCCGGCGCCTTATCCACTGTGCCACCAGCCAGGACCCCATAAATACTTCTTGATGCCCTGGGCATGCAATTAAGTACTATATTTAAAATTAAATTTCACCTAAGCTCCTTATCGGTTAGCTCTGCTCCCACAGAGCAGACGGCACAATAATTAGACCCAGCTTGATAGGGGCAGCCTGGGAAGCTGGGATGGATAGGTTGCTCTCTTCTCGGCCTGTCCCTCTTGGGGTTTGAATGCTTATCTCTTAAGCCACTGAGACTCTGCTTGTAGATTCCCTGCAGAATAGAGCACTCCCTGTGTCACAGTGCTGTGTTAAGGTAGATTTCTTTCTTCTTAAAAACATCGTGTTTATTCAGGCACTGGGGTACCTAGTTCCTGGCATTTAAGAAAATGCGTATTAAACTCTGAATAAGGTAATTTCCTCTGCAATTAGAGACTTTTGGCTCAAACAAGATCTTTTCCAAGAAACTATAAACCTATATTCTTGTATTTCAACATTTTATTCCTCTTCTTTCCCTCACTCCTCATTAGGGTTTATATTGTCCTAGAAACTGAATGCCACTGTGAAGCAATCACCCAAATGAATTCTTCCACTTTGCAGGCTTAAGAGAATGTGGTTAAAAACACACACAGATCACCAAACCCTGTAGTAGACCTTTAGACCTAATGTACATGAAGGGCCATTTCCAGAAGGAGTTAATAACTAGCAGGCACAAATAAAACAGTGAAATAACTCCCCTCTTTTGTATTTTGTATAAATGAAGTAAATCAGTAAAATCCAAGTGCACTTTAAGAATAGTGATTTACCATTTGCTGGAATGGGAATTTATTTCATTATTGAAAAATAGAAGTAATAAAGTTAATTGTATTTAGTGTTGTCAACAAAGTTCTTCCGATTTTTGATGATCTTTTCTCTAGTCTCTCAGTATATTGTCTGGGCTGAACTTGGGTTAAAGTTGTCATTAAGAAAAGAGTCACTGCCCTGGCTGGTGGCACAGTGGATACGGCACCAGCCTGCAAACCCAAAGGTCACTGGTTCAATTCCCAGCCAGGGCACATAACCAGGTTGCCAGCCAGGTCTCCAGCCACATGCTTAGCTGGAGGCAGGTGAAAGGCAACCATACATTGATGTCTCTCTCTCTCTCTCTCCCCCTCTCATTTAGCCATAATTCCCACTAGTTTTTACAGCAAAAAAGTTATGAGGATGTCTCTTCCTGGCCACGGAATCCTGGACTAGTGTTCCTGGCATGGAGCTGGGCCCCTCAATGCTCAGTGGGGACCTCTGCAGCTCAGAGGGCCCTCCCAATTTATATCCACCACAAGTGGACATGGGACTAGCCTATTCTCCACCTCTCTTACCAGTGTTGATAAGGCTTCTTCTTTATATTCTGAGTTGTAGGGCTTCCACTCAGCTAGATTTCAGGTGATTCTGAATGATGATGATTCTGTAGTTTAGTTGTATTTTTGATGCAGTTGCGGGAGAATGCAAGTATTGCATTGATCAGAAAGCAATTAAATTTCAGGATTTTTCTTTTAGGTAGTTTTTCCAATTACTAGTTCAATATCTTTATTATAGGTCTATCGAGAGTTTCTAGTGCTTCTTCAGTCAGTTTCAGTAGTTTGTGTCTTTCTAGAAATTGTTCATTCATCCAAGTTACCTAATTTATTGGCATTCAGTTGTTTATAGTATCTCTTTATAATCATTTTTATTTCTGTAGACTAGATAGGAACATTTCTCTTTTATTCTTCATTTTAGTAATTATAGTTTTATCCTTTTTTCCCCCCTAAATCAGCCTAACTAAAATTTGTGAATTATGTTGATCTTTTCAAAGAACCAACTTTGAGTTTTAATAATGTTCTCTATGGTGTTTCTGTCTTCTATTTCACTAATTTTTACTCTAATCCTTAGTATTTCTTTCCTTTTGCTTGCTTTGGGTTTCATTTGGTACATATTTGTTAAATTATAAAGTAAATAATAGATTTTTATATTCATTAACAAATTTACAGAGGAAGAGTTGAGAAATGGTGCTCTAATAATCATGTGTCTGTGTGCACTGCAGAACTACTGAATTCATTGATAGTCCTCAATCTCTTTGATCCTGCCTTAGAATGACTACATCTTGAAATTAGCAGATGTTTTATCTGGGGTTATCAGGATCATTTCAGGATTTAATGCCACACACTCAGTTTGCTCTGGTTCATCTTCTTTAATAAGGTTTCTTCAACTAGAGAGGCCGAACTAATCAACTAAATTAAGTTTTGAGGAGAAGGCTGGAGTCATGGTAGTTATGTTTGGGATTCAGATTAAAATTCTAAAAATCAGAATAAAGAATATGTAGTTGAACTAGAAATGAGGTCCTTACCTTTGGAACCAAAAAAGAAACCCACTTGTGAAGATGCAGTGGATGATATTCAAATTTATAAATGAAGAAAAATTAGTGTCTGATGCCATGAGGGTTCCTAAGACTTTTTAGAAACTATGACTCAAATCAGCAATTATACCCTAAAAGAGAATGGCAGCAAAAAGGATCTGGAGCTAATCTTGGTGTAAGCCAATTCTGAAACTTGACCCTCCTTTGAACTTTTAATTTTGGAGGACTATGTGTTTGCTATCTTCAAAAGGCAGTTTCGGTTGGGTTTTCTGACATTTGAAGGCAAACAACCTTACTGACATACCTCCTGCTACCTCTGCTTTCAGTTCTCCCTTAAGTCCCTGAGGTCTCTGTCAGAAGACACAAGATCAATACCTAGGCTCTAAATGCATTGTTTTGGCTCTCTTCTCACCCCTCATGATTAGCTCTATAACTGAAGCATTATCTTCTAACCTAGAAAATAATATACATGTTCTCAAACTAGTATAGGTAAGGATCACAGGGACAAGGTTTGGGGTGGAGGCTATTAAACAGGGGATGTGATTATTTGTCTTGGGTGGTCATTGGAATCTGCATCTTAAATAACTTCTAAGTTAATTTTGCTGCAAGTTATCAGAAGACCACATTTTAAAAACATCCCTCCCTAATCTGACCATCTTCTTGCGGCCTGTTCTCTGCTGATCTTATTACATCAACTTCCTGCCCACTTCTGGCTTTTATTCAGGGCCTCATTATTGCTGATTCTCTTTCTAATCTTTTTTCTAGGATAAAGACATTTTTCCAGAGGGACTCTGTAAGTGTTTAAAGGTGATAACTATACGTATCATTCATTTCTGAAGTACCACTGATAATAACTACTCTGCGTGTGGCATTAAAGTGGATTCTGTCACTCATTCATTCATTCATCCACAAGTATTTATTAAATTCTCACTACATAGCCACTGTAGTTCTTCTAGATCTTGGGGGACCCTAAAGAGGAAAACACAAAGTTTCTGATTACTAACTTGAATGTGCTCCTCTCAAGAGAGCATATGTATGATGTCTTTAAACAACTACAGTAAGGAGGAGAGGTGATTAATCTTGATATAGTAATATAGGCAATGTAATGGAGAACATTGACATTATTTTAAAAGTGGCTTTCTTTTTTACCTAATGACCTCAAAATATTTTATGATTTGTTACTTTATTTTATCATCAGGATGTCAGTAGAAGAAAAACCACAGGGCCCTTTATTCTTATTTCCAACTTCCCCTTATCTTGCTACTAGTAGTACTTTCTACCACCTTCTTTGCTAGCTTTCTAATGCCAGGTTGTAATTTAGTTCTGACATCTGAAACATAGCTATGACTAGGTATACTGGCTAGGTTCTTAATTACAGATAATAGAATCCATGAGCACTACTCTGTGTACAAAGACATTTGTTAAGGGAAGTATTTTACACAATTGGGAGGGTTTGAAGGTCAAGCTTTCAAGAACAGTCCCTCAGACCTTATTATATTGGGTTGGCCAAAAGTATGTTTGTTTTTTTCTGTATGATGGCTCTACTAGCACTCAGTAATCTTTAACTTTATTTGAAACAATTTTGTTAGATTGTATTGTGACAGCTGTCATATCAGCATGCATTAAAAAAAAGAACTTATTAAAACTGTTGAATTTTTGTGCAACCATTTAAATATCGAAGATGGAAGAAAGTATGCAACATTTCCCAGATATTATGTTTTATTACTCTAAGAAAGGTGAAAACACAACAGAAACACAAACACACACACACACACACAGATCTATGCAGTGTATGGAGAAGACACTCGACTGATAAAACATGTCAAAAGTGGTTTGCGAAGTTTCATGCTAGAGATTTCTGGCTGGGTGATGCTCTGTGGTTGGATAGAGCAGTTGAAGTTGATGGCGATGAAATACACATTAATTGAGAACAATCAACATTATACCACGCAGTAGATAGCCGACATGCTCAAATTATCCAATTTAATAATTTTTGGTGAAAATGAAAAATGTGTCTTTTGGCTGTACCTCCAGACAAGACCTCACCAAAATGCCGTCTCACATGGAACACGCTATGGAAACCATGATGTTCACATTTTACAAATTTGCTGGGGATAAAGGCTACCGAACAAAGGAGGACCTGAGGGCACTCATGGAAAAGGAGTTCCCTGGATTTCTGGAAAATCAAAAAGGCCCTCTGTCTGTAGATAAAATCACGAAGGACCTGGACCAGTGCCGAGGTGGCGGAGTGGGCTTCCAGAGCTTCTTTTCGCTGATTGCTGAGCTCCCCGTGGGTGCGATGCCCGCGTCATGGTGCCCATGAAGCAGAAGGGAAGGAAGCAGGCAGATGAGCAGCTGCCTCCTCCCTGATTCTCCCAATGGGTCGCTTAAGGAATCTGCCCCACAGCTTCCCGCTGTAGGTGGATTTCATGAGCAGATTGGGACCCTTAGAAAATGTACAAATAATATCCCACTCCCATTTGACAAGAGAAAGAAAAGCCAAGGAAAGCCAGAGTGGCTTTTGATTTTTATATTACTTGCATCCTCTTTCCCTCTATAAATAAATTTCTTTTTAGTTCATTAAAAAAGAAAAAAGAAAAAGAAAAATGTGTCTTTTATTTTACGGAAAACCCCGAAACTGACGTTTTGGCTGACCCACTAGAGCAGGGCTGCCAAGCGTCATCTTGAGGGCGGCCAGGAGCTGCTGCAGCCCTCCGGCTCCAGGCCCCACCTCTGCCAGGTCTGCAGCAGCCCAGTGGGCACCCTGGGCCCGCCTCTCGTGTAACTCAGAGCTTCAGGCTCTTCATTTATCAATCGTGAGTGGCATCTCCCTCCAGGCCAGATGTAATAGATTTCACAATCAGTGTGGCATAGGCACCAACCAATGAGAATATACGTAGATTGTAAATCACTCATTAAAACTTATTGGTGGCAACCAGCTGAATATCAACCCTCTTGGCAGTATTACAAGAATAAAGTGGGCTTGACACAGTGATGCCGAATGGCCAGCGTTATCATGATGGTCCTGGGAGCGGAGCGCCTAAGCAGTTTCACTGAGTTTACACAAGGAGCCAGTGGTCAGACTGAAGTGAGAATTCCGTGAACACCACTAAGACCTTAAAGGAGAGAGAACATCCTCACAGGTTTGGAGAAGAAGTCCAGGATGGTGGGAGCAAGAGGTTAGCACCCTGGGCTTGGACTCAGAACCTTGTGGCATCTGGGCCTTCCGCCTGAACACAGAGCCTGCACACGGGAGGAGGGCTGGTGGCGGCTGGTGGCAGCTGGTGGGGGGAATGGTGAATGGTCAGTTGGGGAGGAGGTGGCTTCATTTTTCAACTGTGGTTCTCGTGAAGCAGGTGGCTAAATTTTAGCCTGGGAGGTAAGTAAGGAGAATAGCTGGGAGCAGTAGGTGTTGGGTCCCCTCTGCACGAGAATGATGGGCACTAAACCTGTCGGAGAGAAAGGTATGGCCAGGAATAAACACATCAGAGACTGGAGTACAGAACCTTGGAAGTTTAATGAGGACAGTCAGCAAAGCAATTTTCTGTGATTAATCGCATCAAAAGCATCCGTTAAATCAAATAGAATCATGGTGGACAATGACCACTTAATTTAGCTACTTAAAGGTCATTTTTGGAACTCTTAATAGTGCGCTGTCAGTAGGACTGGCTTCTAAATTCAGGCAGATAAAGGTCCGTAAAGTCCCTGGAGAGGAGGACTTAAAATCTGAGCCAACTCAACAGATCTGATGCACCTGAACACATGAGAAAAGGCAAAAGGAGATATATCAAAGTAAAGCGGGATCACGGAGGGTTTTTGACTTTTTTGTCTGTTTTAATTTTTTAAAAGATCTCACTTGAGGTCCTAGAAAATTGATATAAAGAAAGGCAGTAACTGAATCCAAGGCTGTCAGAGAGAGTATTGCTATTGTGTTTTGTGAGCAAATGAACATGTCATATAAGCAAGTCAAAGGGCTATGCATGAAGTACAGAGTTTACTGTTATCAGAAAACTTACAACTGAATGTGTCTGATGTATATTTAATGAACAGCATAGTCAAGGGATAGTAGAACTATTAAAGGACCTGGTCAGCTATTTGGTTCGGCCTCCTTGTTTGCACAGATGAGGAAAATCAATGTAGGGGTGATACCTGTGTCCTGAGTTTGGCCAAAGGGGTGGGCAGGGATTACCACTCGGGCCACTCGATTCTGTTTAGGCTCATCCACTTTGTTGTTACTGAGCTGCCGGAGCCTGAGCTGTAAGCAGACATTTCAAGTCACTGTGCTGTAACTCGGCAAAGACTTTGGGGGCAGGGAGGTTGCAGCTGGGAGAGGGAGAATTGGACTGAGCCAGAGTTGCTCAGCAGACCCTGCAAGTCTATGGATTTGGAACCCAAAGGGCAGAGTCTCCCTGTTCTCTGAGGAGGGATGTGTAGCGCTTGGGCACTCTGACTCCCACCCTTTTTTCCCACCTGCCTGTCCACCGACCAGGCAGCGACAGAGCTGGGAGACAGCCTGGTTTAAGGGGGCAGCGGGGGAAGAACACTCCTCTTTCAGATACCCAAATCAGTCCCTTCCTCCTGGTGACTGTCTGCAATTTCACCATTCAAATGCACAGGTAGATTTTCCTCATCTTTCTTACCTTCCTGTGACTGGATTTCCTGTCTTTGCTTGCTTGTTTACTTTTCTTATTCCATTTCTCCGTCTTTAGTGATTGGGAGGTTACATTTTCTGTTTCTTTTTTAGCGTTTGTTCTGGATATTTTAACAGGTATACTTAACTTACCAAAGTACAAATTGAATCATATCTGAATTCCTCTCTTGTAAGGAATGAAAGGTATTTGGCTCTTTAACTCAGAGCCCCTCTCCTTATTTTTAAACTTTGTTGAGTGTTTAATGCCTTTTCTAACCTTAAAAATGAGAAATTGTTATTATTTTGTACAGTTAGTGTTTATATTTACTTCCATGTTCACGTGTTTCTTTACTCACAGTCCTTACTCAGCTCAGTCTTTTCTTCTGAAGTATACCCTTCCTTACTGTAGGTTTTATTGGTACAATACCTCTCATTTTGGTTATTTCATCTGTTTTCTTGAAATGTAGCCCCCTTTCCCCCTGCCTCTGGCAACCCCCAATTTGATCTCTGTCTCTACGAATTTGGTTATTGTAAGATTCCTCATATAAATGGGATCTCGCAGTATCTGTCTTTATCTTTTTGTTTTATTTCACGTAGCGTCATGCCTTTTAGGCCTATCCATGTTGTCACAAACATCAGGATTTCCTTTTTTTTTATGGCTGAGTAACATTTCTCTGTGTGTTTATTTCACATTTTCTTTATCCATTCAGCCGTTGATGGACATTTAGGTTATTTACATATCTTGGCTATTGTAAATAATTTAGTTGTACTTTAAAAAGTATAGTTGTCATAAATAATCCAGGATCTAGTATTCTCAGAGAGAGAATACTGAGAGAGCTTTTCATAATAGCAGTTCATAATCCTAGTGAAAGAGGAACCCCTGTGTTGATCAATTCAGTTTTTAGACCCCAACTAATTCCAGAATTATTTTAGGTGATGCCAATGGTGTGCTGGAGTTATCTTGCACAGCCTTATAAAAAATTTATTATTAAACTTTGAGGAATCTTGCAAGTCATTTGTTAAATACAATCATTATTAAAAATTAAATTCTATTAATTTACAATTAAATATATTATACTAAAAACAAAGGTAGTAAATATTCTTGTCACTTCCTAATTCTGTTTCACTATTATTTATACTGTTACATGCATTTATGCTTGTTGATTCTGTGTGATGAACATGCTACAGAATGGTTCCTACTCACATCTTCCTAAATCTGCGTTCAGCAGCCCCATGTTGGTATCGAGAAATTGACCTGGTGTAAATCTTGAAATTTACACTCTGCAAATAAGCAAACACTACAAATCAAGGCTGTGTGTTTTGCTTTATTGTCTGTTTGGACTTCATAAAATGATGGCTAGAATGGTAACAGTGCAGAGTAAACTTAAAAATGAGTCTTGCCCTGGCTGGTGGAACATTGGATAAAGCACCAGCCTGCGAACCCAAAGGTTGTTGGTTTAATTCCCAGTCAGGGCACATAACCAGGTTGCAAGCCAGGTCTCCAGCCAGGTCTGTGGCTGGAGACAGGTGAAAGGCAACCATACATTGATGTCTGTCTCCCTCTCTGCCTCACTCCCTGCTCCTTGCTCTAAAAATAATAAATAAAATCATTAAAAAAAAGGAAATGATTCTTGCCTATTTACAGTAGTTACATTTTGGATAGCACAAAGAATTGAGGAAAGATCCTTTCAGCACTGGGAAATAACTAACCAATTTAGCAAAGAGTGTGCTCCCATCATTGAGGAATGAGTGAAGTTCTGACTTATGACATAGGTCATTGTTGTTTCACCTTTGCCTTCCTTGTTAAAGTAAATAAAAATAACACCTAGCATTCTGAACTATTCTTGATTGTTGATTGCAACCACAGGTTAGTTATGGATAGAGTTGGGCAAAACCAACAAACACAGTTTATGAGAATCAATTGGTTGCATGAAGTTTATAATAATGAGAATTGTGTATTTCATTATTCACTTATAGTGTATTATACATTTATAGCAACAAAATTTGTAATAAATGTATGTGTGCATGCATGTATGTATCTATCTGTCTATCAATATGCTTTTTATTTTCAGAGAGCCAGCTGGGAATCATTCACTACACATCTCTGAATACAAGTGTTAGGATGCAGGGGCAGACAACCTGGAGAGAGTCAATATCTTTGAACTTTAATTGTACCTGGACTTTAGTTCAAACTCTAACAGTCAGTGTTTACATATCTAACCTGGCAGGAATGTGATAATGCAACTGGACAGGAAACTCTTAGGGATGAGTTAATGAAGTTAGCTTGTCTGGGAATCCCTGGGAAGATGTTAATAAAGCAACTGTCTCGATCAGATAGACCCTCTTAACCCTTCCTTACTAATAAAAGTAGGGTAATGAACTAACCTTCCTTTGATACAGGTATCTGTGAGAATGTACGTAGCCAATAGGATAAAAACCCTAACCTGATGATGTCAATTCAAAGATGACTTCTCTGAGAGTCCCTTCCTTTGCTGCTCCCTGTTTTCCCTGTTCCCCATTTTCCTTCCCCCAAAAACTCATGGCTTGACTCCATAGCTGTCTCCAGGTGTGATTTCTCCTGGCAAGGATGACCTTACAACAAGAATATACAAATGCAATAAGGTAGCACAGATTCGAAGTAGATAAGAAACAGAAACAACAGGGAGAGATCTTTGTTTCCTTTTTGTTCATTTCTTTAAAAAAAAAAAAGATTTAATTTATTATTTTCAGAGAGAGGGGAAGGGAGAGAGGCAGAGAGGGAGAGAAATATCAACGTATGGCTGCCTTTCACCTGCCTCCAGCCATGGGCCTGGCTGGAGACCTGGCTTGCAACCTGGTTATGTGACCTGGTTTGGGTTTGCAGGCTGGCACCTTATCTGCTGAGCCACCAGCCAGGGCTAGATCTTTGCTTTCTACCACCTTCCTTTCCCTGGCACCTCATCCCTCAGGCAGCGTGGTGGGGGCAGGGCAGCCAGGCATTGTCAGAGGCATGTTCCCCCTTCTGTTTGTGCTTCTGATCTAAAATGTAAGAAGGGTTTTTTTTTTTTTTTTAATATATTTCTCTTGAACCACATGCTTTAAAATCAGTTTTGAAGGGACAACATCTTTATCATCTATCTTCCTTGGGATTCATTTCATGTTCAAATAAATAGAAAACTACTTGGAAAATGGCAGATTAGATCCAGATTTACCCGCAGGTGGCATTTCATGCCGTCACTTAATGGCGCTTCATCAACATCAGCTTTTCTGGGCTCGCTGATTAGCTCGAGCTCTATGAAAAGTGCTTTGCTATAATTTTTCATTTGCTTCACGAATTATGCCATTTGAAATTATGTAAGGTGGCTAACGTTCTAATGATTTTTAAAACCACTTTACAATCAGAAATTCAAGCACCAAATGCCAGTGATTCAGAGACCATTTAGACATTTGAAATATGACCATAATGTGTAGTTGTAATTATTTGGACATTGTAGGGTCTTTGAAATGTATGAACGTTCGTACAGACCAACGGTGAGCACCCACCCCAGGGCATTCCTGTGGCTCAGCTGGGTTCCGGCTCTCCATTCAGGCACACTTACCTCCAGACACTTCCATTTCACACAGAAATGCCAGCCCCTACCCCCATGTGCTGAGACAGATGGTTCTGTGTTCCCGGCAACACAGAAGATTCCCTCCCCATAGTCACCTAGAAGAACAAGGTCAAAACCACAGCAATTCAAACCTGGGAGATGCTTGGCCACAGGAGGATTGGTCTTCATGGAGAACTGTCTGGGGGTTTCTCTAGGACCTGTCCTTAGATCTTATCCACGTTTTAGAAAACGGAATACAACAGAATGAGAAACCATTAGAGCATGTTATCAGGATAAGTACGATTCTGTGAAACCTTTGTTTAAATTATGTATGTGGGTGTATGTGTATGTACTGAGACATAATGGGGAAAGTATTTTTTAATGTGAGTCAAAACCTTGAAAAATATGGGGGTGGAAATGTCTACTTTCTCAGAGAGCTGGGGCTGCTGGGGAGGTGTTTGTGATCAGAGGCATAAAGAGAAGATGTGGAACAGTCATCCATGAGATGGGCTGATCCCTAGAAATGGGCCAGAGGATGCCTGTCTGTTTGCTGGGCAGCACGCAGGGCCCGCCTGAGGTCAGTGGTCATCAATTTAAAGAGAACAGTCAGCATGGTGGGGTGCTATTCTCTGACCATAGTCAGCAAGGGTGGAGATAGGCAAGACATACGCGGAAAGCTGGATTGAATCAGGGTTGCGATTTAGGTAAGTGAATGCATGGAAGCAGAGAGGGGAAGGGTGCAAAGGAGGGAATGTGGTGACCGTGGAATTTAAGCCAGATCCAGAAGGCAGAAAATCAAAAGGACATAGCAGAACTGAACAGCACAATCAATCAATGGCGTCTAATTGACATTTACAGGTACCCCTCATTTTACTGTGAGTTGCTTTGTTGTGCTTTGAAGATAATGAGTTTTTTTTACAAATTGGAGGTAAGGTCCTCTATCAGCAAAAGATTTTGACTTGCTGAAGGCTCATGGGATGGATGATAATTTTTAGCCATAAGGTATTTTTAATTAAGGTATGCACATTGTATTTTTAGACATAATGCTATTGCACACTGTCAGGTCCCGTGCTGCCCAGTGCAAGACCACCAACTGATGATAGCAGGGAGGGCCCCTGCCTGGGGGCAAAGAAGAACTGGTGCTATACCTTTAGGAGGGTTTGTATACTGTATTTCCTGCGGCAAGCTAGTGACCACACTGAGGGGCAGCTAAGAGTGCTGGTGTACTCACGCATGGCTGGCCCACCCTTATCACAGCTGCACTTGGGTTAATGACCACAGAGAGTCTGGGCATCTCTACACCCACCCTCCTGCTTCCACGCGGCTGGGCGCTGAGAGTGTTGGTGTTGCCAAGCATGGTTTTTTCACCCTCCCACAACAGTAGTGCATGTACTGAGCTTACAGCAAGGGCAGTCTTGTGTACATAAGTTATATGTATATGAAAACATAACTTTTATATACATTGGGGAACCAGAAAATCATGGGACTTGTTTTATTGCAATATTCATTTTATAGCAGTGGTCTGGAACTAAACCCCCAATATCTCCGGAGTATGCCTGCACAATGTGAGATAGCCATCAAAGTAGTTTATTTATTTTTTTGCATGTGATTATCCATTTGTCGAAATGATTATTCCGTCTCCTTTGAATTGCCACTGTTGAAAATGAATTCATTGTATGTGTATGGATGTATTTCAAGACTCTCTATTCTGTTCCATTGATCTATGTGTCTGTTATTCACCAATACCTCACAGTCTTACCTCACAGTCTTAATTATTGTATCTCAGTATTTTTTTATCTGGAGACAATTTTGTCTTCCCAATCTCACAGGATATTTACCAATGTCTGGAGAAGTTTTGGGTGTCATAATTGATGGGTAGTGTCCTACAATGCACAGGACAGCCTCCTACAACAGAGTAATCTAGCTCAAGATATTAATTGTGTGAAGGTTGAGACACTCTGTAGCTTTACAGCAAGCCTTGGAATGAGATATGGTGACTTTAACAAAAACTGTATTTTTTTTTTTTTTTTTTGAGGAGAGGTGGAGAATATTTACGAGGGTAAAACTGGACAACATATGTAAAAGTGTTGAAAACACAGTCCATGAAAATTAAATGCTAATTTCCTCCTTATTTGTTATTGCTCCTGCCTTGACCAAATTTTCTCCTCTTTGCAACGCTTTCAATGTAACTTGTTCAGAGACTACATATTCAACTCTGAAATTCTCACCATGACAAGTTTTTACTAACAGAATCCTGTTTATTTTTCCTCTTCACACATGTGGTTCAGGGCCAGTATTTGCTATCAAAACATTGTCTCCCCAGTGGCTGCCTGGTCTCTGAGGAGGTGTGGGTGGTGAGGATTACTTAAGGTCTACTTCCAGCAAATTTCAGGTATGTAATACGGTGTTATTGACTATAGTGACCATGCAGCTTCCTTTGTAAAGGTGGTCCAGCCTGGTGCTAAATGGACTGATGCACTAGATAAGAAGATGAAAACCTTAGGCTTTCCTGTTCTGTGAGGGCTCTTCTGAGACAGGTTGACAAAGATTAATGACCTTGATGACTTTCTCTGTCTTATGCTGATTCTATGCTAGATGGTCATCCTGACTATGCAGCTCTCCTGGCCAGGATGGATCTCAGAGAATTTGCTGCACCTCTTCTAATCTGTCAACTTTCCCTTTCCTGTCACTTACTTAACCATTCATTCTTTCATTTTATAAATGTGTCAGGCATGATGTTACGTTCAAGGACTGTAACAGGGGAAAAGATATGATTCTAGTCCTCACAGAGTTTACATTTTGACTGTGGTCAGAGACATCAAGTAGCTTAAAAAATGCTGAATAAAGACTTTTGAAATGAACTGCAATCAGTTCTCCTAAACTGCGTTCATGTGGTTGCTTTCATGTTAGAATGGCAGAGCTGAGAGACAGCATGGCATATAAAACTCAAAGCGTTTACTACATGACATTTTATAGAACAAGTTTGCTGATTCCTGGCCAGATGCCTTGGATATGCTCAGGAGGTAAGGTCACCCAGGGAGCCCTCTCTCTGTGTTAGTGTGAGGAGGGAAGCAGCACTGGTGGAAACTACATGTGGGCGGACCCTCTTGGATATGACGAGTTGTGGGAAAATGGCTTCTTGTCTAATCCATCCCAGGCTGGACCTGCTTTGCAGAGAAAGCTGCATGGTGACTGTGGTTAGTAATTCGGTATTGTGTACTTGAAAGTTGCTGAAAGAAGTTTCTACTATGCACACAAGAAGTTAACTATGGGAGGTGATAGATGGGTTCACAAAGTAGATGTATATCAAATCATCACGTTGTACATTGTAAATGTGTATAATTTTATTTGTGGATAACTGCCCCCCCCCCCCCCACACACACACATAACCCTAAAGGAAACTGGAAAGACTCCCATGTCACCTTAACCTGGGGCAGTTTCTAGGAGAAAGGAGGACATATTTTCTTCTCATGGAAAAACATATTAAAAATATGATTCAGGAATGTCTGTTTGACTACCATAATCTGTCCTCCCAATTTCATACTGTGGAGTGGTAGCTGCCAGGTGGCTGCCCGGTCAGGCACTACATCCCCAGAGCCCTTTGTGTCCCACCGTGGCCATATGACTAGTTTTCACCAATGGAATGAAGTTGGAAGTGAACTGTCATTTGTAGGCTGGGACTTGAATGAAGCAAAGAATGGTCTGTGCTTACTCCCTGCTCTTTCCCATCCTGCTACCTGGATGCAGAGGGTTCTGAGGCTCTAGGGCAGGGCCTCCCAAACTTCTCTGCATACGAGTCACCCACACCTGGGAATCTTCTTGAATGAAGAGCTGGTTAGTAGGTCCAGAGCGAGGCTGGAGATCTTGCCTTTCTGACATGCTCCCTGGGGGTGCCAGTGCTGGTGGCTTGCAAACTGCTCTTTCAGAAGCAAGTTGAGGGGGCGGTGGAACTGTAGCATGGAAGGACCATGGGCTTCCGAAACACTAAACAAAGAAAAGTTCTTCAACCAGCAGCTCCTGTCCGCATCTGAATGATTAATAAGGTTTTTGGGGGGTTAGGGGTGAAGGTTGGGGTGGGATTAATTTGTTACAGCTGCTAGTCATCTGGGAGTGGTTCAGACAGTTCACTGCTTCTGTTTGAAAGCATCCCGGCAGAGTATTCTGGACAAAATCACCCCTGCCAGCCCTCACCTCCTTAAATTGTTCCAGATGAGTCCTTCATGTTTGAAGAGATCTACACTTAACTATACTTTAGAACCCTACCAAGCCCTCATACCATTAGCCCCTTGACAATGGCCAAGAAAAAAAATCTTGGCTTATATTTGTTCATTCAGATTAAAAACAGAGAAAATATGTTAAGGGATTGGTTATGAATGATCTGCTTCCTCTGGTGGGAAGGTTAGTAAAGAGAGGTCAACGCAGGGAGCTCAGAGTCTCTTAATAAAAGTGGCCAGTGAGTGAGTGTCAGATCCCTGGGACAAGCTTCAGAGCTGAGGTTGACTGGAACAGCTCAGCCAAAAGTACAGTCACTCAATAGCTTCGAGATACTGGTGACAGGAGAGGAGCCTGGGCAGGAAGTCAAACGGGATACGTGTGTGTTATTGGAAAGAGAGGCAGAGGAAGTCTGGACTAGTCCAAGTTCAAAACCCACATGGGCCTTTTGTATGCTTCCAGCAAACATTAATGGTGAGGAGGCCAAATTAATCTATGAAACTCTGACCAGCTGGACCCAGCCAAGATGTGAGAATTCAGCCAAGGATACTAATGGAAGGTCTCTCCTGGGTTTTGAGCAAGGAAGCCTGGAACAAGAAGGCCTGCCTTGTTGCCATTGCTCTGATCCTGACCCCCCCTGCCCGAATACTGCCCAGAGCCAAGTCTGTCCAAGCCCGCTGGCCTGAGCAGGAGGAAGTTGGGCTTGTTTTGGATGAAGCACATGGGTGAGATGCAGAAGCTAGCCTCCGCCCCAAGCGGTGCTCAAATAACAACATCAGGCCTCTCCATGTCAAAATTCTGTAGAAATAGCAGCAAACCTGAGAAAAGTGGCAAATTGTCCACTCTGACTAGTCAGGGCTACTTAGTGTGTTGAAAACCATTCTTATTCAAGGGAAGCTATATTGGATTTAGAGATGAGGCCAGTTAAGAAAAAATTATCCATCCTTCAGCAGGTGTTCACTGACTGCTTATTATGGGCACGTGTGGGTTAGTTGTAGAAACAGGGGATGAATCTGCAACCTTTAGCTTGGGGATGTGGGAAAAGCAGAGAACCTCTAAAATAAGAGCTGTGAGTCTGTGTACTGATTAGACATCTGCCCAGGAAAGGTTTTTGCTGTGTTGCAAGTGGACCAGTAAGGCATCCTGGGCCTTCCCAGAAAGGCTGGCATCTGCCTGAGACAGAAGTTGGGGTGGGCTGAGCTCAGCATCAGCAGCCTGGAGGGCTGCCACCTATAGCGGAGGACGGAGAGGAAGGGAGCAAGGGACTCAAGGGCAAGGGACAGAGGCAGGGAGCCCAACAGTCTGCTCTCCAGGCCGGAGTGTTAGGTACAGAAAATCCACACCACATCAGGTCGTTCTGCATAGTGAAAACCTGTCTGTGGCCTCCTGTTGCCTTTTAAATGGAGTCCCTGTTAGGCTCTGTGAAATAGGGGCCCCATGGATCTCAACCTCCTGCCACAAGTTCTCATTGTCCTCTGCCTCCCAGGCGACCAGCGTCCACCTGGCCCTCAGATTTGCCCACCTGGTCCACTTGCCCTTCCCTCTAGAATGGCCAAACTGGCCTGGTTCCTCAGGATCAAGGGGTTTGCTGAGCCACCAGCTCGAAGTTTTAAAAACAGGCCCGTCCTGGCAAACTGGGGTGGGGTGGTCACCTTGTTCCCTGAGGCCCGGACTCCCCCATCCGATGCCCGCCCGCTTTCAGTCAGCTCTCAGCCCAGCTTAGGAGGAGCTTCCCTGGCTGTGCCTCCCTGCCCCTTGGCTGGCTGGACCCACCCCTGGCTCCCTCCCTTCTCCTGGGTAGGTCTAATCAACCGCAGTTATGTACCTGGCCAAGGAGTTGGCTTCCTCATGCTTAAAAGACTCAGGATGGGGATGGGCACTTCTGTCTCGTTCACTGTAAATGGTCTCAGTGCTTTGTACCTTGCCTGGTGAATGGCTAACACCTTATAAATATTTGTTGAATGAGAATCCAGAGTACCACTGAAAGTGTTTCTATATCCCTCAATTAATAATAATAATAATAATATTAAAAATGTATATATATCAAATATTTACTCTGTATCAGACTTCAGAGTTTTACAGCCTGAATGGTAATTACATATGTGCTTGCTTTAAAATGGAGTAAGCTATCCATATGATTTTATGTACTTTTTGAGTATATAAGTTATGTTGTCACTATAAAAAATTTTAAATTGGAGTTCTCGGTATATGTCTGTGAATCTGTACATTCATGTGCAAATCTTTGTATATACAGTATATGTTTCTTCCCCAGTCTTTATCTTATAGCTGCTTCTTTCTTCACATCAGCTTGCTTTGGAGCACAACAGGATAATTTCAGAGCAGGAAATCCAGATCAAGAAGCAAGAGTTCAGGTGTCCCCAGTATGGTAAAATAATACGGAAATAATTGGAAGGCATGTCACTCAATCTTATGACCTCTACTAATTTTTAAGCTTTGAACAGGGTGGTGTACATGGGTATCTGTTTTTGAAGTATCCTGTCTGTGAATCCTCCATACCCATCGCATTTGAACAACGTGCAGCTCACTTTTATATCTTGTTATGGACTGGAAAAGTAAATTGACTCATGTCTTTCTTGGTGGCACCTGCACTTTAGAAAGAAGTTAAATTTTTCCAGAATCCTTGTTTTCTGTAACAAAGTTCTTTGTATGTTGATACTTCAATGGATGTATTTATACCACATAGGACATTTCTCCTCCCAAGTGGTGCCAACTCAACCCATGATCTCTGGAGTGAGGCCCTGCAAGGTTCAAGGGAGTTGACTCCACGTCTTTATTCAAGACTCAGCCTCTCACCTGAACTTCATTCTCTTTGTAGCATTTTCAGCTTTAGCCTGTGATTATTGCCTGGGTGAATATTTCCATCTGGGAGACACGAGAGTCCCTCACACTTTACATGTCAAAACCTTTGTGATGTCCCTTCTACATCTGGTTCCCTTCCCATTTTCTCCTTTGCTCTCAGGCCGGAGGCCTGTGACTGTCCCTGACTCTTTCTTTGCCTCTTGTAAATCTGACATCTGCTTCTCCGACCTCCTGGAGAACCCTCGCATCTCTCCCCTCCATTCCAGGTCCTCAGGTCTCTGTACCTCACGCCCGGACTGGCGCTAGCACCTGCCATTTCACCTCCATTTCACCCTGGATGGGGCTTCCGGGACTTCCTTCCGTAGCCACGTGCTGATTTTGTCTTTTCTTGCTCAGAGTTCGTTAATGACTTTCCACTGTTTGCTGAAGCATTTATAATCCACTTGAAGCTACCCTTTGTTTAATCTAGCCCTTCCCAATATAGTCTTGGTCAAAATAAACAACTTAGTATTTCTCTGACATCCCCCGAGTTTCCTAACTCTGACATTACTCATGCTGTTCTCTCCCTTATACCTCCCCTGTCTCTTAAAATCCTACCCACCCTTCAAATCTCAACTAAAATGCCGTTTATCCAAGACGACTAACTGCTCTCAACTATTTCTGCGCACTACAGTCTCTGGATTCCTGTGTCACACTCACTGAACTTTTTTCTTGTGTTAATTGTCTCTTGCCCCTAACTAGGTTATAGGCAGCTGGAGAATGAGGACCATGTTCTATTCACCGGTAATGTTGTATATAGTAGACATTCAACACTGTTTTTAAACTTTTATTTAATGAAATAGGTTTGTCTTAGTGAGTGTTCCTTTTAGCTTATGTAGCCCCTAAAGTAATATTATAAAAATCTAGATTCAATTTCATTTCTATTGATAACTTGACATCTACAAATTTAAATAATTTAAATTTAAAGGATATATTTTCTTATACATGTGCTTTATACATATATTATTTTTAAATGTTGTAGTTGCAAACTTCATTCATTTAACAAAAAATACCTACCACGTCATCTAACAGGCAAAGCCAGACCTTGTGGGCGAGCTGGACAAATAGTGAAAGTACACATTCAATCAGAAAAGGTCTGGCTTTATTTTTAAATTCAGACAAATGTGGGTGCTAATTCGTAGATAGGTGGGAACCCTCCCAGGGTACCTGGATGAAAGTGGGCATTGCCCATGTACATAGATAGCTCTTCCTGGTTGGTGCTGTCTAGTTGGCTTTCTCGAGTCTGGCTCAGGAGGGCTGCAGGACTGTTTAATGCCCTAAAGGTGTTTATACCTTGAGGGGAGGTGCCAGAGTAAAGTGAGGGAAATGCAGGCAGGCGCTAGGTCTGTTTGTCTTCTCTAATGGAGAGGGTACTTGTATAGGGCAGGTAGGATGGGGAATGGGCCGTCCGCAGATTTGAAATGCATAAAAATGGAAGTTACAGTTGTAGAAATGGATTTTGTTTAAGCTGTCGCTGCCTGCGTCTCCCCTAGAAGGTCTCTGTGTACCACAGGGAGGGGATGGGTGTTCCCTGGTGTGAAGGTAGCTGACCTGGGACAAAACCACAGAGAAGGTTTCATGTCCTTGCACACAGACAAACCTTGTTAATATTTTAGAAAATTTGTCTTCCACTTTACAAAGAAAGTCAAGGCTACTTTAGTGCTCAAAAGATTCCCAGCTTCTTTCAGTTGAAATTATTCTCTAAGAGGCAATTTCATCAGAAGAAAAGATTTCATCAAACTCTTAGTGTCCTTCAGAAAGGATATATCTCTCACTGTGGTTGCTAGTTACCCTTCTCATGGTGGGTGGCCAGACTCAGGCTGTCACAGCGTCCCCAGTCACCAAGCTGCCTGGGTGATATGCTACCAAACGCCCAACAAGGGGTCAATTTAATTCTAGGATGTTGCTCCATTGTTTGCTTACACCCACATGTTTACCATTACAGCTGTTATTACCACAGACAGTCATAATCATAATCTCTGCATATTTAATTGGTGCCCTAAATGAACTAGACACGATGAAGAGCTTATCATTAGACATAGGAGCCTTACTATTTTAAGACTTGGAAAGCACTCTTGTGATTTTACAGGCAGGATGCCTGGCATTATGGTTGTCTGAAAAAGAAAGCTCTGTTCATCCTAAATTCTTCCGCGATTATGTCATTTGATTTGGCTGTGAATTTGGCATAAAAAGCAGTAGGCAGGGGCAGAGGCAGATTCATCTTTGGGGAGCCCCCAACTTACATTTTGGGAGATGCTCATTAAGAAAGAGAATGTAAAATTTCAAATAAGCTTTGGGGCTCATATAAGCTTCCGTTTCTTCAGCTTCATGGCAAATTCAGCTCCATTGCAAGGAGAATGATCAGCTCTTTGGCAGACTACTCACACTTAGAACATACATCTTAAACTATTCCAGGCACCTGTGAACCTCAGGAGTCACACCTTTACAATCTCTCGGGTCTGTATGATCCACTGCTTGGAAGGTGAATTAGACCCTAGCGAAAGTGGGGATTTCTCTGCTGAAAGTCTGGCTTTTGTTCCAAGACAGAGGCTACAGATTGGTGAGCTGTGGGGTCAGACTTGGACTGCAGAGAGTTTGTTGGGGTAGAGTTTTGTTCAGTGTTTCTTAAAAATGTGAATTATACTTCTTGTCATTCTTTAAAAACCATAACATATCAAATAAAGAACTGGTTTCTTTCTTTCGCCTTCCTTCCTCCCCCCCTCCTCTCCCTTCCTTCCTTCCTTCCCTTGAGAAACCGAGATACCATTCCACAGTAGACTGTGTTAGATAAAATGACCAGTTCGGAGGAGGGTTCACTGGCCCTGTCCTCACTGGCACTCTTGACTGTTTTGTATTTGCTTGCCTGAACTTGGAGATATTTGGTTCATGACAAGGCCCTTGCGCACTCCAGGTGCCTCACTTGCCTTCACACTAGTCCTGCTCTGTCCTTGTTCTCATTGCTTTGGCCTCTGATTTCTAATCTTAATGATTTTTTCCCTTTTAAAATAGTAATTAGCTGTGCAATATTTATTCCTCATTTAAACTACATTTATATATATTTTCTCTGCTTGCACTTGGTCATTTTCTGATGAGTTCATAAAGAATATTTTTATTATAAACATCTTTTGTGCTTTATTTCATACTTCATGTCACCTTCCCTTTTCTAAAAATGATATGTAGTACATTTAATTTTTAAGAAATTATACTGGAGCTCTGGCTGGTATGGCTCAGTGGATTGACTGCCAGCCTGCAAACCAAAGGGTTGCCAGTTCGATTCCCAGTCCCAGCACATGCCTGGGTTGGGGGTGTGCAAGAGGCAACCACACATTGATGTTTCTCTCCCTCTCTTTCTCCCTCCTTTCCCCTCGCTCTAAAAATAAATAAATCAATTTTTTAAAAAAAGACATTTTTGGGACTCTTAGGTCTCCTGTTGCCATCAGTCTTGATGAACTGGGACGGAGGCTGTTTCTTTGCATTGCAATCTCCCTCATGGCACAATTGTCACCATCCTTTCTCCACGAGAATTCTCTCTTCTCCCTGATGCACATGCTGTCATACATGGCAAAAGGGAGATTCAGCTGTTCATCATGGACCTCTACACCACTCTTCTCTAAATTTAGTTTAGACTTCTGCATAAACTCCTTGGGATTTTTGTTTGAAAAATTCAGAATTAAAAGGAAAAAATCTGATGAAACATATTGTTGGTCAATGTTAAATTCTTTTTGAAATAAGGCTCAGTATCACTCAATGCAGCAAGTAACAGGAACATAGTGCCAATTCATAAATGATGAAAAGAGTTGGCAGGAAAATACCAACTAGATTATGAGGAAGCTCTCAGTTAACTTGGGCAAAAAAAAAAAAAAAAGTCAACAGTTTTCTTCTCTTTTGTAATCCTGCTGCATTTAGAGTCAAGTTTCAAAAAAAAGTCCTCTTTGGGGCATTACATTTATATGTACTTAAAAAAAATCCATTAAAACTGAAGTTTAAAATATTAAATCCCAGTAATTATTTGCTCAAATGAACACACAGCCTATATAGTTGGAAAAAGAAAAGATTTTTGGATATACATTTTATTTGACAGTGTTTTAGAATATCATACAGTAAACAAGATTTCTGTAAAAGTTAATTTATCCATAGTGGTGCGTTTCATAAAAATAGTTGCTCACTTACAGTCTTTCTGTGACTATTAATACATGGAATTATATTTATAGAGATACAGCTGTACAGGGTAAATTCACAGCTAACACTACACAGAAATATTATTTGGAATGGGATTTAGATGATGTGCTGTCTTCACAGGTTATGGATTACAGCCACATAAAGCAGTTACTGCACAAGTAGTAGCTGTGAACTGTGCAAATTAGAGTTTATGCAAGCGTGATCTCAATTTTTTTATCCTTTTGTAACACATGGAAAATAAATGTCAGAGGATACAGTACCAGGACGTGCAGCTACACTACAGAAGCATTGTCCAAAACCAGGTTCAATAAATTAATGGCAAACTATACTGGATTTCTAGTCCAGGGGAGAGAGACTAATTGAGATTAAACCAAATGTACTGTAAACTGCTACATGTGTTTGTGCTTTTGTTTATGATGAATGGGTTCCATTTTTGGAAATTGCTTTTATAAGCTGCAAGACTCTTCACTTGAGGCTTTCAACCATATTTTCCTCTTGTCAGACAACTACATACATTACTCCTATGCCTGATGAAAATTAAATGGCTAGTGTTCAGGATATAGCAATTACAGAGAGGGAAAGGGTCAATACAGGGAGGCTGTTAGGTGAGACTGTGTGCTGGACCTGCTCCCCCTGCTTCCTTTGTTTGACTGCAAGTGCAGGGAGGTGAGGCTCATTTGCATTTGAACTCCTATGAGGGGCAGTTTACCAGCAGGATGAAGCCTCATTCATTCAGACCATATTAAAGACAAACTGCCCTGGGAGACATTTCATCTTTTAATATCTGTAGCTACAAATAAGTAATAATATGTGAACAGAAAAGGGGCTATATAATAACCTTGACAAGCTCAAGGGATTACATGGCGGACCTGACATGCGCTGTGACAAAAAGTAACCACACAGGATGGTCTGATCATAAATTCTTGTTTCAACTTTGATTCTAAATGAATATGATCTGGAAAACTCTCCAGAGCATTTTCTCAATCTATTGAGACTTGGCTTCTGGGCATTTTCTCACAGATCTGGCTCAAATAATTTTAGTATAATTTTCTATAGGTTTGGAGGCTCTTTGGTTAACAAATGGATACTTTTTTCCCCCCAAAGAAATATTAAAGAGGCAGGGGAGAAAAACAAGCCTTAGAATTTTACTAGGGAATCAACCATAGATCAATGAAGATAAACAGAAATATCTAGAGTTTGCTAAAAAAAGATTAAACTTGGCCAACACCACCAGAGGGGGGAAAAAAAAAAAGTAAACCAAATGGAAAGAAAAGAAGAAAGAATAAGGAAAGATATGCAGAAAGGAATGCTAAAAAGATTTATATTCTTTAATGAAAATAAATTGGTCATAATGATTTTTTTTCATATCAGAGATTCATTATAATCTAAGAAATATAGGAGAAATACTTTACTTTTGCTCTATGAAAGAGAAAATGAAGCCATGAAAAGAGGGTTTTAAAAAAGACAATAAAAGCAAGTGAAACATAACATTGCTGTCAAAGCAGCTACAATCTCTGCTAGCCTGAGACAATAGGAAAGCCTTCTCATAAACGAAGTGCAGCGTTGCCAATCTTGGTTAAACAAATTGTGGTTCTATGAGATTCGTATTTTAAATGAAAACCAATTAAGATCTATGAGCTAAACGGCGAAATTCTGCCTTACGGTAAACTGTTCCCTAGGATACAATTTTTAAAACCTTTTTTTTTTTTCTCTACCACTGAAAATGTACAGAAATATGATTTGATCACAGAAATGGCAGTAAAAATGGCATCATATCAGTGAATTCACTAGGTTTCTAATTCATCCTGCACTACGCAGAGAACGTTGCTGCTAATACCAGTGATGGGAGCTACAGTGAGCCACGGAAACGTCATGGGCGAACAGTTCTGAATGTTCCAAAGAAACCTTTAAACCCCTGTCTAGATACGTCAAGAACAATTTATTTACAACTCTTTAGATCAATTAAAAGATATAATCTCGTCTCAGTTTCAGCTTGCTCCGTGCAGTTTGATTTTTAAGGCGATATTCCAGTTTGTGATTGCTCTTAACCTGTCCAGTTTCTTGATACAAAGTCTGGATGATATCCAGATCCTTCATGCAGTGGGGGGAATGTCTTTCTTTCCTTCTTATTTAAACTAAAGCTACACTGCACTGTCTCTCCGTGACGTTCTTCACGTTATTTTGGTTCTTCCATAGCTGCCAAAGCCCCCACCTGAGAACCGGGGGCTTTGGGGTCAGTTTCGGTCTGCGCGTGGCCGCTGGGCTGCCCCTGGCCGGTGGACACCCGGGCCCTCACGTCGATGCCTTCAGACCTCGGTGCCTGGTGGATCTATGCGTGTGACAGTGAAAATAAATTAAAATGTCGCGAGACGCAACCTAAGAAGAAGAAGAAAGGCCTGCAGGCGTCGAGGCGGGGCGGCGGGCTGGGGCCGCGCAGCTCATCTGCCCGCGGCCGAGGCCGAGGCCCCGGGCTGGAGGACGCCGGACAGCTTGTCGGAGCCGGGTACCTTCCAGGGCCCGGGCGCCAGGGCGGCCTTGCGCGGCGGGGCGCCCCCCGGAGGCCGCGCCCCCGCCCGGGGCCCGGCGCGCGTGCCCGCCCGGCCCTCGGCCTCCCGCGCGCCGCCGCCCGGGCCCGCGAACGCAGGCGCAGCGCCCTGGCCTTCGCGGCGGCCGAGCTCCGCGCCCGTGGCGGCGCGGGGCCCTTCCTTCCCGCCAGCCCGCGCCGCGTCCACCGCGTCCGCCGCCGCCGCGGGCCCGGGCGCCCTGGCCTCCGAGGAGGGCCTGCCGGCCTCGGGCCGCCCCTGGCTGCCGGGCGCCTCCTCGAGCCTCGGCCGCGCGGCCCTCTGCGGGCTCGCCGAGCGCTCCCTCTGCTCCCCGAGGCGCTGCTTCTTCTGGCCGCCGGCCGAAAGCTCCTTTGGTTTCCTAACGTCGTGTTCCCTTTTGATATCCCAAGTCGGGTCTGGGCTTATCTGGTGGGCAGGGTCGGAGGGTGGGGCTGGATGCGATGGAGAGAATGGCGCGAGCACGTCTTCGGGAGGGACGCCTACTTCCTGCAGACCTGCGGGGGCGGCAGCGGGGCCACTCCAGGAGCTGGGTTCGTCTGCGGGGCGCAAGCACAGGCGTTAGGAGCCGCGCGGGCTTTCGAGGCGCTCGCCACCTCTTCTACGTCCGGGACCAAAGCAGGGAGCCAGGGGCGACTGCTTTCAAGGTCCCAAGCCACCGCCACCCCCACCCTCACTGCCAAGACGGCAGTCGCGCATCCCCGGGCTCTGCGTTCTGCCACCCGCTTCCTCCCGGCGCTGCGCTCATCGGTAGACCGGGAGGGCGCTGCTGAGCCCGCGCCTAATCCATCCCTCCGCCTTGGCCCCCTCTAACTTCCTGCGAATCATCGGGTCTGACGGTCCGTTTTAATATCTGAATAACCCGGGGAAGTCGTGGAAAATACAAATTCCTGGGTGGCCAGACCCAGAGATTCCAGGAGGATAGGGCCCAGGAATTTCTCTGCAGTTGTAACAGCATCCAGATGATTCTGAAGATGGGCCAAGAACTAAGCTTCCAAACACTTTTCTCGGGGAAAAGTTAGAGTGACTTTTTCGACCATTAGGTGTCACTCAAAGCATAATTCTTAGCTACCCTCAGATAGTCTCAGCATTTGGATATATTCATCTAAAAACGTTCATTGTTGTCTTTTGGAAATCATTACCCTTAATTATTGTCAGTGGTTCTAACATGATAAAAGTTGTATTCTTTCTAGGAAGCTTAGTTTCAACATTTATTTGGGATTTAAGATCTTTAAGAAAGGATTTGAGATAATTTGCAACAACAAAACAAATACAAAATAGAATGATAAAAATGAGAAATGACTTTAAAAAACTATGCAACCACCGGTCAGAAACCAAGTAGAGGGAGAACAGATGAGTTAGTCACTACATGAGCACTAACATTAGCCTTGACTTTCTGGCCACTAAATCAAAATTAAAGCAAGGCAGTTCAATAAAATGAACCCTTAATGTTTGTAAGGAATACATTCCAAGACCTTTGGAAAGTCTCAAATTTTGGAACGTCATTCTAGTATAACTTTTCTCCATGCTCATGAGTGGGGAACAAAGAAGCCACATTGATAAGGGAATATCAATGAGTGGCAGGCCAGGCACCTTCACCAGCTAAGAGATTCAGCCCCACACACCAGCCTCAGTGCATGTCACTCCAATTCCTGTTGCTGTAATGTCATGTGTTAGAGTCTGTCTGGGCCCCTTATGCACACTCAGTCCATGAATGTCAAGGATCTGCTTTACTATTTGAGGATGATTATCTGGTACCTTTGATACTGATTTATAAAGAGAGAAGGAGAGGAAGAGGGGCAGGATAGTTCCAGTAATTCTGGCCACCTGTAGAATATCAAATCGGTTACAATTTTTTCCTTTCATGTGAAATTTGAATGGAGTATTTAGGGTACAATGTTCCCTTCCTTCTTTCCATGGACTGATATAAATTATTATGTTTATTCACTATGTAATGGGTAAAAAATCCTAGAAAAGCATCAGAAGAGCTGGAATCCATTCCTGCCTCTGGCATTTACCATGGATGTAGTTTTGGACCAAGTATTACATCTATCTAAGCCTCACATAGTTGAGTCAAATGTGTCTCCTGTGTCCCAGTGGTTGCCTACATACCAACTGGACCACATTAACTAGCATGTTTGTGAGGCGGGTTTTGAATAAGTGTGGTAAGTCACCCATTTCCATGTGCTGGGATTCCCTGGTGTGGTTTTGCTCTGCTTCAGGCATCCTCGGTTACCTCGGAATAGTGTGAAATCCTCAGATGCAAATATTCTCTGTGAAAGTTGAAGTATGTTCTGCTTCTGGCTTAGAATGTAAAACTATAACAAATGATAGCTGGCAGCAACCACCACTAATATAGGATATAGGAAGATACGGCCTGAAAGAGTTAAAAGTGCTGTTCAAAAGGTCTAACTAGAGGGTAGTTGTGCAATGGTGATCTCTAACTTGGACCATGGTAATGGTGTTTCGCATTTTAATAGCTCTTTCCCCACCATTAGATCAGATACAGTAGAGTCAATTAGCTGGCTTCAAATTACTTCTGAGATTCAGGGAGGTTGAGATTATTCACACCATTTCCTGAAGGAGGAATTGAAGCAGAGAGAGGTTAAGTAACTTGACCAAGATTACAAAATGGGTAAGCCAGGAGTAAAATGTCAGGTTCTTTACTCTTGTTACTTACTGAGAAAATTTTCCTAAGATGTAGCCTTGCAAATAGGATTAAAGTATGTGAAATGGACAGGCCAAGCCAGGGGCCACTGCTGACCAACAGAATCAAGATCCCAGCAATGAAGTGAGTACTTAGCGTTTATTTCTGAACAACTTGCTTACAGCCGTTAACTCAAAGGTGAACTTATTCATACTGCAAAAATATAAAAGAATCCTTCTTATAAAAACACTTCTCAAGTGTTTGTCTACAGATTATTAAATGCTTAATGGGAGAAACTAAAAGCTAAAATGTTCTAAGCCATTACTGATGAACGAATATTGGTCATAAATTAAAATGAACTACCATCACATAGTAAAATGATTTAAAAGATGGATGTTTATAAATGTGGTTTAATAGTTTTCATTTCGGGGGACAGGAATTCTCCAGTTTAATGCTAGACATGCAGCATCTGCACCAGGCTGGGCCTGAAACGCTCTGTAAAGCCCCAAGGACAGGAAGCAGCAGCCCCTTGGTGCCCTGCCCTATCACTTGGGGTGTCAAGGTTACAGAAACTGTGCTGGTCAGCAAGAGGCCTTCTCTAATTTCAAACTGCAGGTTTTGTGAAATCTTGACATTCAATAACGAGAGGAGTTAATCACATTTGGTTCTCCTATCTTCAAACCTTAGTTTTCTTTTATTCTTTCTTTCTCCCTACTTCCCTCCCTTCCTCTCCCTCCCTCCCTTTTTATTATTATTTTTTTTCTGAAGCTGACCGTTGGCTATTGTGCGTGATCATGTTCATTTATGAAGTCACTGTCCAGGAGAATGAGCTCCGTACATCCTTCCTATCTGACATAGTCTAACAAGAATTCAAAATAGCAGATACCTTGGAAAGATGAAAAGAGTCATATGGGCTTGCTGAGATTTCTGCAGCTCCTTTGTCCAAACACTGTCCCCAACCCAACAGGTGGAATTAAAAGGAAAAAGCCTTTTATTCTAAACCATCTTCCACCCATACTGACCCCTGTGTGAAACTGCTCTGGTCAAGGTCACCAATGATCTTCCTGTTGTCAAATCTAGAGGCTATGGCTCTGTATTCATGTCAGCGCTCTGTCTCACCATGTCACCCAGCTGGCCTCTCCCACAGACAAGCTGGACTCTTGGCTTCATGACATGCCACACTCCTTTGCTGTGTCTCAATACGCTGGCAGCTCCTTCTCAAGTTATTTTGTAGGTTCCTCTTTTCCATTACCTGGCCTCTAATGTTGGCATTCCTTAGGGCGTGGTCTTAGGTCGTTTTCTTTCCTTATAATCTCTCCTAGACGTTCTCATGCATTCATGTAGTTTTTATACAATGGTCCTGAATGTTTCTGCTAAGCTCTGTGCTGCTATGTCCACCTGTCTACTTGATCTCTCCACACCGATACATTAGCATCTTTGCTTTAACAAGTCCAAAATGGAATTCTATTCTTCCCAAGCCTATTTTGCACACTTTCCTCACTTTCGCATCTTGGTAAATGGCGCAACCATCACTTGGGGTCATCCTTGATTTCTTTTTCTCCCTCACCTCACAAATACATCAGTCTTATCTCCAGATATGTACATGGACTCTAGTCAACTGTTGTTCACTTTCCCTTTTGCCACCTTAATTCAAGATACAGGACAGTCCCTGGAAGACTGGAACCAGTGTGGGCTGTCACTCTTAAAAGAAGGCCACAGTGTGGATGGATGTCTTTCATTAACACTTGGTCTTAGGCATAAGACCTGGTTTCTGGGAATGCCGGCATAATTTGAGCAAACCTCTTTAAATCTGCTGCCTCCTCAGTCACTGCTGCTGATGGTAACCACCTGTGTCCTTCAAAGATCTTAGAAGATCTTTGAAGACCTAGCAACTCCCCTCTTGTAGTGAGCCTCTCTGTTCTCAGAGCCAACTCCCCCAAAGCCATTGACAGAGAGTCTCTTCAGCACCCCCCACCCCCCCACTCCTTATCCCCTTTAAAAACCCTGCCTTTCTTTTGTTTGCTGCTGACACCTTCCTGTCTTCCTGGTCTCAGCCCACTTGTGCAGCCGGCTTAATAAACCTTTTAAACTCATGGCCTGTCCCTTGTCATTTCTCCTCTCACTCTCATCAGACCTAACACTTGGGATATTCCTTTTTTTTTTTTTTTTTTAAATTTTATTGTTGTTGTATTATATCCATCCCCTTTTTGCTCCCCTCTGTCCCCCCACCCACCCACCCATTCCCCCCAAAGTCAATCCCACCTGTTGTCCATGTCCATGATTCCTTTATACTAGGTTCTTGTCTAAGCTGCTCCCCATCTTTGCCTCTACCTCTCTCTCCCCCCTACCCCGTTCCCCTGACCACTGAAGGCCTATTCCTTGTATTCGTATACTTGGTTCTGTTTTGGTTGTTGTTAGTTTTGTTCATTATTGTCCCGTAAGAGGTGAGATCATATGATATTTGTCCTTCACTGACTGGCTTATTTCACTAAGTATAATACTCTCCAGTTCCATCCATGTTGTTGCAAAGGGTACAAGTTCCTTCTTTCTTTCTGCTACATAGAATTCCATTGTGTATATGTACCAAAGTTTTTTGATCCAATCATCCATTGATGGGCACTTAGGCTGTTTCCAG
>PVIW01009755.1:0-49518 GCA_004026585.1 Noctilio leporinus
TATTACATCCATCCCCTTTTTGCTCCCCTCTGTCCCCCTCCCCACCCACCCAAAGTCAATCCCACCTGTTGTCCATGTCCATGGTTCCTTTATACTAGGTTCTTGTCTAAACTGATCCCCTTTCTTGCCTCTGCCTCCCCCCTCCTCCCTCCCCCCAACCCCTTTCCCCCTGACCACTGAAGGCCTATTCCTTGTATTCATATACTTGGTTCTGTTTTGCTTGTTGTTAGTTTTGCTCATTATTGTCCCGTAATGGGTGAGATCATAGGATATTTTTAAAAAATTTAATAGCTACTAAGTATACAAATAGCTGCAAATAAATTAACTCTTGGTTTTAAGGTCATGTATTCCTTTTTGACACAGGAATAGTTCACTTGTGTACTCAAGTTAGTAGTCATGGAAAGCTGCTGAGTTCTACTTTATGTAATATGTGGACTGAGCTTCTTATTTCCTTTATTAAAAAAAAAGTGTAATGGCTAACTTTAAAGAGTATTATAAGGCTTTGGTCTGAATTATAACTAAGGTCTTATCTTATAGGGCTAGAAGTTCTCTCTCATTGAAAACATGTTAACATTCTAGCTGAAATAAAAGGAATACAAAAATCTATCTTGGGCCAGGAATTTTAAAGCTATCAATCAGATATCTTTATTAGGTTAGTTTTCCCCTTTGCTTTCAGGGAATAGCTTCTCTCTGAGCTAATTTGGGGTTAGAGTTATTTTATTGTATTTAGCTATAAATAGATGTGATTTGTGGAAACAGTGCTTTTCAAGGTGGAAGAGAGGGTGTTAGTCATTGTGCTGGAATGGTGTAGACACACATGTTATGTAAAAAAGGTTAAGGCAGAGAGAAAAGTATTTTCCTCCCAGTAAGGGCTTATATTCTCAGGGCTGTGTTTATACCCAGGGAGGCATGTGCACAAGGCCTGTGACTACTTATCTTTTTATTTTTTTAAAAGTATTTTATTTACTATTTTCTGAGAGAGGGGAAGGAAGAGAGGCAGAGAGGGAGAGAGACATCAGTGTATGGTTGCCTTTCACCTGCCTCCAGCTACAGACCTGGCTGGATACCTGGCTTGCAACCTGGTTATGTGCCCTGGCTGGGAATCAAACCAGCAATCTTTGGGTTCACAGGCTGGCACCTTATCCACTGTGCCACCAGCCAGGAAATACAAGTAGCTTTTGATTTAAAAAATTGACAGAGAATAAGAGCTGGGGCTGTACTTTATAAGTTTAAGTTATTTATTTATTTTTTTAATTTTGGTCTGCTTGAGAATTCTGTTGCTGTAAATATGGATCCCTTTTAAATGTGACAATGTTTTGAATTCTTTCCTCTGGTCTCCAGGAGTTGGTCACCATAGTAGTAACAAGAGCATTTCCCTTTTCTGAAGCATCTTTTTGGAAGATACCTGATGAGTATTCATGAATCAAAAAGACAAATGGTGGATGAATGCTCTCTAATTCATGTGTATCAAGAACAATAATTACTACATTTTACATATCCATTTTGGGATAATGTATGCATGCATAAAAATAAACACAGTTTAAGTTCAATGAATTCTTGTCAGAAGAATGATTTTGACATTGTAAGCCAAGCTTTTTCATATTATTAACCCAAAAAAATACTTTAATAGGTAAAAGGGAAGGAAGAATTGAAAGCACATTTTGTAAAAAGAAATGATTTCATTATAATGAATGGATTTCCACAGTTGTTCAACTAGATTTGGAAATAGTTTTGCATTATACCTGCAAGTATCTTTTTAGGAAAGTATAGAGAAAAGCTTACATTTGCAGAAGTTTCTGTTATGAAGAACTGACATGGTGAAAACTTGATTCTGTGTGTGTGTGTGTCTCACTGTGAATATCATTTCATTCTTGGAAAAGTGATAAACTTTGAGAGAGTAAGCTTTTATTTTTCTTACAATCTTCAAACTGAAGTCACATCTCTAATTTGAACTTTCACATACAGATTAAATAAGTATATATTACAAATAACAGCAAATAAGTTAACTCTTGGTTTTAAAGTGCATATATTCCTTTTGGAGGTGGTAATGGTTTACTTGTATACTCAAGCTAATAGCCATGGAAAGTTGTTGAATTCTACTTTCTGTTTCTCTTTGAAATAGTTACTGAAGCTTTTTTGCCCTATTCTCAGGAATGACGAACACTGTTAGACTCTTCCCCAAAATGTGCGATAGTGTTTTCAAATGATGGAATCGAAAATTTGCAATGAGGTAATAATAAAATTAGCCTACAATTTTACTAATTATTACTGACAATATTCCCCTTTGTTGTATATGTTGGAGAACACATTCTACTAGCGGAGTAAACCTTATTTACCCTTATATGAATGGGTGCTTTGCTATTTATGGCGATGTGATTGTTTTAACACCTCCTGTGCATACTTGTATGCATACTGTTCCTAAAATCATGTTATTTTTTTCAGATTTCTTTTGTTTGATGTTTTCTTTTGGTTTGTAAGTATATGCAGTATATATAACTGACCCTGTTCTAGTTTCTTAGACATTCTTTGGGGTTGTAAATCTATAGATACATTACAACTGTAACTTATGTAGCAAGACACTTTTGTTTTCATAATCTAAATTATATCCTCAGACATGCTCCTGAATGACAAGTGGGTGATTTGCCATCAGCATGTCTGTCCCTTCAGCTAACTTTTGCTTAGTCTGTTTTGGTGGTGGCTGACCCACCTTCCATCCTGGCTCCTGTGCCTTCCTGTTTCAACTTTTGTGTGGATATGGGAATATTTGCAGAAGATCAGATGGCAGGTTGGGCAGGTTGCCAGTGCAGTTGTAAATGAGACAACCAAAGTAAAGGAGGGCTAGAGGTGGCTGAGTGGTAATCATGCAGAACTGCACTGAACTGGTAGTGTTGAGAGGAGATGGTGAGGCATGGATCTGAAGTGCGCAAATCACTTTAGTTGGCTTCATACACCCTAAAACCCAGTTTGTTAGAAAATGATGACTAGTTCTGGCACAAATCAATGCTTTCCAAGCACAGCTTTACAAAACCTTTTATCAGGCCTGGTAGAGTCAATGAATGAAAGAAGGGGGAATCATTGTGGTAGAAAATGATAGACCATAAAAACTGGCCTAAAAAACTCTTTGACTTACCTGCTGCTCATGATATGACAGGAGCAGGTGAAAGTGTGGAATTAGCAGGTGAAGTCAGAGGAATTTTTACATGAAAGGATGACTGGATGTATGGTATTAGCTTACATGAGAGTTTGAAATATGTATAGCTTGGCACTAGCTGGGTATCATGCAGGGAAGGAAGGGGCTGAATCGAGAAGTAAGGGGGTTACACAGGAAAGAAGGTCATGGTGGGAACTGGAATTTTAGTTCAAAGAATGTGGTAAAAATTACACATCAAGATTTAGTGGGAGCATTGGCAAATTCAAATCAGAACCAGACTGAGTAGATATTCAAGGCTTCAGGTCATATCTGGGAGAAGGGGGTGCAGAGCAAAGTATAGGGATACAGAAAAGGTACAATGGAATCATCAAGCCCATTGATGCATCCTAGGGAAATGAGTCAAAAAATAATAAAGAATCCAGCCACTGTAAAACAAGATTAGTGGGTATGAAATGTGGAAATGAACCTCAATCAGCAGACAAGAATGCAGAGCAACTCATCAGTAATTTGATGAGTTGTAATCTCTTTGCACCTATGAAGTTAAGAGGTAAGTGGTGAGTACTATAGCCTGATCTTGTTATGTGAGCAGTGAGGGTCTTTATGGTCCTCAGTGTCTCTGAAACACTTGCCAATTCATTTCTCATGCCCAGACCTGCCATTCATATGAAAAGGCAGCTTGGGTGGACTTATGAGTTGGGTGGACAGAGTCTCTGGGGATCTCCAGAGTGGGGCAAACAGTGTTAGCCAGGTTGATGGAGTCTTGGATATGGCAGCCACCTGCTGGCTCATGGCTCTGTTGGGGGAAGCTTCAGAAAAGGGACAATGTTCCTTCCTCACATTTTTGTCTGGGAAAAGCTGTCCCCCATCTCTTGCCTTGATGTAAAACATTTTAATTTCTTCCTGTATGCCACTGGTACCTTTCAAGCTGCTATCCTGATGCTGGAGTTCAGAGGGAGTGAGTCTGATTAAGTCTATGTGTGGGTTCTTTAAGAGGAACTGCTTGGGACTCCAAAAGTTTCTTCCACCAACTCAATCCCAGCTGGTTTGTGCAGTCAGAAGTTATGGGGAATTATTTTCCTGGCACTGGCACTCTGGACTGGGGAGTCTGGTATGGGACTGAAACTCCTTGCTCCTGAGATATCCCTCCTGAATTTTTATCCACCACAGTTGGATATGGGACAAGCCTATTCCACATCTCCACCCCTTCTACCAGGCTGGATGGATGTGCTTAATTAATTCCATAGTTTTAAACTTCCATTCTACTTGATTTCTGATGGTTCTGGGTAAGAATTGAGTTCTTATTTTGATGTGATTGTGCAAGGAGGTGAGCCATGTTTACCTATGCTGCTATCTTGACCGGAAGTCCAAATGTCTTTTCAAATTAGTGTTTTGGATTTCTTTGAATAAATATCCAGAAGTGGACTTACTATTTTTAATTTTTGAGGAACCTCCATGCCATTTTTCATGGTGTATACACCAGTTTATAATCCTGTCAGCAATGCATAAGGGTTCCCTTTTCTCCACATTCTTGCCACCACTTCTTGTTTGCTGAACTACTTGTGATAGCTATTCTGACAGATGTGAAGTGATACATTGTGGTTTTAATTTGCATTTCTCTGATGATTAGTGATGTTGAGCATCTTTTCATATGGCTATTGGCCATCTGTGTGTCCTCTTTGGAGAAATGTCTATTCACATAATTGGGAAGAATTTAATATGATAGTATGAACTTGCATATATTCTCTCCTAAGTCAGAGGAATTGTGCAGGGAATTTTAGTGGACTGCGCATATTCATTGATGTTGAAAGACTAACAGAGTCAGCATCTTAGACATTACAGTGTTTCTACAAGTACATTTTTTGTTTGTTTGTTTTTGAAAGGACTCAAACCCAAAGAACCTATCACATAAGGTTTTTATTTATAAGCAAATTATACAGCACAGCAAGAGAAAAAGGTGAAGGCAAGCATTGGGGGTTTGAGAGATATCCAAAGGCAAGCTTTGCAGAGGTCTGTTTACCCAAGGACACACTTTGTCTCTGAATTAAATCACCAAGTCTGTTGTGGAATCTTGGCTTTAGGAGTAATCAAGGCAGATGTTCCCAGTGGAGGTATTTATGTCTCTTTAGCCATGTGGTCAAACCAGTCTGGTTAACAAGATGTAGCAGGTATAAAACCATTATTGAGCTACTGGCCCTAGGGGGGTTTCAAAGGAGCTTGGGAGTTTAAACTGCAAATCATAAATCCCATTGCATCTGTCTTGGCCAAAGATCAAACTTGACATCAGGAATTCCCCAGGATAAGGATAAACCTTTCTCAGTTCAATTGTAAATGGCACAGACTAAATAATATCCTATAATCAAATTATGTCCTATATAGGTACTTATTTGTGTTTCTCAGGAAGAGATATTTGAATGTATATTTAAACAATTAAGTCTAAATTCTCCCAAGAAAGAAAAGATTAATAGCCACAACATTCTACAGCTGGAAACTGAGCCAAAACTAGAATTTGAGTCAGTTGTATTTAATGTCAGTATTTCCCCCACTAATCTTTACTTGAACTCCTCATAGCTTAAAATAAATCTACTTTTCTTTTAAGCATAAAACCAATTGTGTCAGGCCTGTGTTGGAAACCTAGAAAGAAACTTGTATGCCTATAGTCAAAAGGTGTGAAGAGTTATTTACAGAGAAGGACACATATAACTTTAAAAAATTAATAGTACCATACTTATATTAGTACAACTGCATCATTTTATTTGTAAATTTTCATTATTAAGGTTTAAGAAAGTCTTTCACTGTTGCTAAGATGATAAATATGTGAAATAGTTCATTTGCAATGATCTCAAATTATTGCCTAACTTCTTTCCCTTCCCAGAAGCTACTGATATCAGGACAGGAATGCTTTTAGGATCAATCTGGATGAGAACAAGAATCTGATAGCACTATTTATGAGGTACTTGATTTGTGACTTTTCCAGGGTTACTTGTGCTTTAAAAAAAGGAACCCATGAGGAAAATGCACAATAAAGCCAGGAATTCCTGGAAGAAACACTAAGCGTAATATGTAATGGAGTGAATCTCTGGACAGAGTTTCCCCTGGTGCTCCTACCTGATACCATTACCTATTCCAATCATTTCTGTGATGAATAGTAGTGCCTTGAATACCCTGAAATAAAACTATGACCTCCTAAGGTTACCTTGACCTGGCTAAAGGCCTCATTCTTATCTCCAAATGAGCTGAATAGGAATATTTTTTAAAAATGCTAATACTGAGATTTTTTTCACCAGAAATGATTAAAATGCATCATTGCTTTTTATCTTCTAAAGCTTTGTACTCAGTTTGAAATATGTAATGAAAGGGTATATATTTTAAATGAAACTTAATAGAAGGACATAACAGAATTTAAAATTATATTTTGCACCACAAGTTGTAATAAAGCAAATATCTCTTCTTAAATTAGGATATGTAGTATAAGTATCCCATTGGATATGTATATGCACAGGCCCACACACAAGATAAAGTTGTTTGAGAATTTTAGTTTTCTCTAGAACTTTTTAAGAAATCAACCCAAATTTTTATGCTCCAAAAAAAAAAAAAAGAAAAGAAAAAAGAAAAAGAAAAAAATATATATGTAGCCTCACACAAAACCGGGGCATACTCAGTGAGTTTCTGAAAGACAAATGGTTTATTTTTAGCAAGGACAGGTTTGTCATTGAGTTATAACCCTGAAAACAGGAAGAAGAGCAAATTAAACTGCCCAGAATAGTTACCATCAACATGTGTATTTGGGATAATGACATAAGCATTTTACTTCTGCTTATGTTGCTTTTCTACTGCCAACTCAGCTTTTTCTGGACAAATAAATAATCCATTTAGAATCACATCACATTCAAAATGGCCAAGATTGTGAGATCATGCTTTGACCGACAGTTTAGTTAAGAAAATTCAAAAACTCTCACTAGGAGCCCACTGGAGAGATGATAAACATTTCTACGAAGGTATATTTTTCTTGGATTAATTTGGAGAGCAAGTCAATAGCAGAGAAAAAGCAAATGGTAAGAGAAGGGGGCAAAATGGTTGTCTTCAATCTACAGTTAAAACACCTGACACCTTCAGAGTGGGTCGGCGTATTTTCACAATGGTGTTGAGGCCCGGTCTTTAGCCCAGTGGGAATTTTGGAACTGCTCATCCTGGGAATGAGGGTGGATTTGCTGAATGAGGACAGGTCAGCCCTTCTGTTAGGGCCTAGCTGCTCCTATACTTGCATCTTGGGCTAAAGAAATAGAGATATTATCATTTAGCACCTGTGTGAAAGTAAAGGTTGCCATTCTTGGGGATAAAATAATAAACACTCTGGTCTTGTGAGTTTACTGAAACTACTCTAATGACATGGTCAGCCCAGATGCTGATTGCTGTTCATGAATTTTTCTAATGGCATTTACCTGAAAGCAAATCATTGCCAAGTAAGAGCTATGCTTATTTTGTCTAACAATCCCAGACCTTTGCAGTACTTTTATGTTGAAATTTGGTTTACATTTTTCTCATTTTTGTTGTATTGGGTTTAGGATATGACTTCAGTACATAGATTCATCCATTTTCATGTCCGACAGGAGAGATTCTTGAGCTGGTGACCACTTTGGATACATTTTGTTTGGCTACTTCAAAAGTTGTGTTAGGTAACAACCTAAGTTGTTCAAATCTAAGTTCAAATCTTGGAAGACTTTACTTGGCATATGCTTCTCTGACTTGAAAAGGTAAAGTCCTGGCAGCAGTGGGCTCCAGTTCCCTTGAGGTCACAAGATGCCATCGCTGGACTGCTGCCTCCCCTCATGGTCTGGGCAGGTGTACTCGACCGTTCCCCCAGGTCCGTCCATGCTCACTCCACTCTGCAGGGCATATGCCTGTTTCTATGGGTGCCTGGTAACCACAAGCAGCTCAGATGTTGTTTATTCCTCTGCATACATAGTATTTCTTTTCTTATTTTTAGAGGTATTTGGGACTGGAACATGGACACTAAATTTACTTTTTTTTTTTTTTTTTTACATTGTCAGCGACCAGGGACCAGCCTAGTTGCTGTAATACATCCCTAGTGAGTGAGTGTCTGTATCACAATATCTGCATTTCTCTCCATCCTAGGCATTCATCTTCTGAGCCACTGTGTAAAATGAGGAGAGCGTGTTACAAATTTTGTACTATTCTTATTTGTGTATGATGAGCATGTCAGGTGTGCACAAGGACGCCCTTGGATTCGTTGAATTGCAAGGAAGACCCTTAGGACTCAGAATATAGTGATAATACTCATGACTAAGATTTATTACAGGAGAAGTATATAAGGCAAACTTAGCAAAGGGAGAGGGCAAATGGGACAAGGTGTGGAGGAAACTACTTCAAGAGTCCTGTCCCCATAGAATCTTCATGACATACTAATTCCTCCAGCATCAGATTGTTAACAACTCATATAAAATGTCTCTCATGAAAGCTCAGTGGAGACTTAAGGCCCAGAGTTTTTACTGGAAATTGGTTGTAGGCACTCCTTGCCCCGCCTGTACCAAAATTTCACACTCCCAGAAGGAAAGCAAGCATTTAGCATAAACCTCATTGTTTGCACAGCCTAGACACATGAATCACCACTATCAGTTAAGCAACAGTGGGAAAACACCTGAAATCCAAGTTCCCAGATGTTAGCCAAAGGTCAACTTTGTGAGCAGGCCCTTCTAAAGATAGACTAAATGGTTAATTCATTAATTTTATTTATCGAGTCATTATTAGGAACAGGGTCTTTGGGATACAAGATCCTGCTTTCATGGAAATGAAAAGGTTACAATGAGTAGCGAGACATTAAACAGAAGACTTAACAAGTTAAATATGCCATATGTTAGAAGACAGTAATACTAAGGGGGAAAATGTTGAGCAGTGTAAGGAACATGAAGACAGCCAGGGTTTGTGCCAGTGCTGGGGTGGAAGTGTGCAGAGTGGGTATCACCAAGAGGGTGGGAGTTGAGCAAAGATTCAAAGGAGGTTAGTGAGATAGATAAATATATGGGCAGAGCATTCCAGAAAGACCAAAAAATACACAAAGCTTTCAGGTGGGAGAGGAACTGCCAGAGGGCTGCAGCAAAGTAGCAAGGAGAGCAGGAAGAGATGAGATAACTGAGGGCATGAATCCACTGTAAGGACCTGGAATTTTACTATGAAAGAAATGGGGAGTCATTACAGGACTTTAGGCAAAGAAGTGATATAATTCTTTAATTTATTTATTTTAATGTATGACACAGCATTCAGATCAAGAAATACACTATTACTTGTACCCATAATCCGTTCCTTTTTCTACCTCTCAGTCACTCCTTCCTACCAAGGAAAGTTTTTATCCTGACTTCTAACACAGAAGACCAGCTTTATGTTAAAAAGTCATAAATTAGTACTCTTTTGTACCTGGCATATATTGTTTAATATTTGTGAATTTTAGTTGCAGTTCCTACATTCTTATTACTGACTAGTATTATATGATGATGCCACACTTTATCCAATCTCCTATTGATAAATATTTGACTTGTCGCCACTTTTAGACTATTATAGTGCTTCTATGAACATTCTTGTACATCTTCCAAGGTGTGTGCTAAGCATTTTTCAAATTTAACATACACTTGGAAATGGAATTACAGAGTATACTTAAGTTCAAATTTAGTGGATATTGCTTAAGAGTTTGCCAAAATGATTATATTAATTTATGTGTCTATCAGTTAGACTTGTATTCTAATTATTCCATATTCTTGCCAATACTTGGAACTTTATTTCCAATTTTTAAATCACTGTGGTGCATATGAAGTGAAATTGTATTGTGATTTTAATTGTCATTTCTTTCTTGGCTAGGAATTTGAGGACATTTTATAAATTAAATAGCTATTTAGATGTCTTCTTTTGATCAAGTCTTTTCATTTTTTTTAAGTTGGTTTCTCTCTTTCCTATATTGATATCTAGAAGTTATGTTTATATTCTTGATATGAATCTGTGGTAAGGCAGGCTAACAGCCTCTAAAAATGTCTGCACGCCAATCCTTAGCACCTGTGAATATGTTATCTCTCATGGCAAAAGAGACTTTTAGATGCGATTAAAGGAAAGGGATTTGATATAGAGAGATTATCCTGCTGGGCCCAAAATAATCTTGTTTTTCAAAGTAGAAAGAAGGAAGAGGGAGGGTCAGAGAGATATGAAGTGAAAGAGACTTGACCCACTCCTGGTGACTTTGAAGATTGAAGAGGAGTCATTAGCCAAGGAGTGTATCAGCCTTAAAAAGCTGGGAATGGCTTTCAGCTAACAGCCAGGAAGAGGGGAACTTAGATCCTGCAACCACAAGCAACACCATTTTCCCAAATCAGCAAGAAAATACATCCTCCCCCAGAGCCCTCAGAAAGATACACCTTGATTTTAGCTCAGTGAGAGCTGTGTGTGACCTACAGAACTGAAAGATATGTTTTTGTTTTTTAAGCTCCTGGCTTTTTGGTTATAAGAGCAATAGAAAACTAATTAATATGAGAGTTCATTGTGCTATATAGTTATTGTGACTTATTTTTTTACTTTTTTTTTTTTTTAAAGATTTTATTTATTATTTCCAGAGAGAGAGGAAGGGAGAGAGGCAGAGAGGGAGAGAAACATCAATGTATGGTTGCCTTTCACCTGCCTCCAGCCACAGACCTGACTGGAGACCTGGCCTGCAACCTGGTTATATGCCCTGGCTGGGGAATCGAACCTGCGACCTTTGGGTTTGCAGGCTGGCACCCTATCCACTGTGCTACCAGCCAGGGCTTATTTTTTACTTTTTTTATGCTGTGATTTTAAGAGAAGTTCTTAATTAATTAATTAATTAATTGATTTTCTTTCTTTCTTTCTTTCTTTTTTTTTTTTGAATCAAGCCAGCTCCCTGGCAAGGCTGTGAAAATTTCTTAACTTTTTAAAAATTAAGTTCCTTTTGAACTCCAGAATCTGCCAGATTCCCCTCAGATTTATTAATGTAAAATTGACATATAACATTGTATGAGTTTAAGGTGTATAGTGTGATCATTTGGTATGTGTATATATTATGAAATAATTACTACAATAGTTAGTGAACACATCTATCACCTTATATAGTTATCATTTTTTGTGTGTGTGTGTGATGAGAACATGTAAGACAACTCTTAGTAACTTTCCAGTATATAATAGACTATTGTTAACTATAGTCATCATGTTGTACATTAGATCCCAGAACTTGTAACTGGAAGTTACACCTTTTGGTCACCTATACCTATTCCTCCTGCAGCCCCTCCCATTTGCTTTCTGTTTCTGTGAGTTTGATTTTTGATTCCATATATGAGATCATACAGTATTAGATTTTCTCTGTCTGATTTATTTTACTTATCATAGTGACCCCCAGGTTCATCAGTCTTGGCACAAATGGCAAAATTTTCTTTCTTTTTTTTCTACCTGGGAAGTGACAGAAATCAACAGAGGAACCAGACAAAACAAATGCTAGAAAATCAGACAGGTTTTTCTAAAAAGATTGATCATACATATAATTTAGCTAATAGATTTTATTTTGTTAATTTGATTTCAAATACTATAGAGGTAAATAGCTCTACAAACCTAAAGCTTCTGAAGTGGCCATACTTTGCCAATAGTTGTTCCTAATGAACATTTATCAATGTCTGATAATACACAATGATCAATTTTCAACTGAAAATTTGTAACACCTCAAAAAGATATTTGTGCCTAAATGTGTTAAGAGTAGTGACTTAAGATGCTGTTTAATAGTTTAGTTGACAAACTTTTTCCTGATTAATACTTTATTTCTGATGAATGAAGTATTAATATCTATATACAGATAATTATATCAAGGTCTGACCATTAAACATAACTAGATAAGCATATCTTAGGATATGTTTGAAAAACATTTTAAGACAAGCATGTTGATCATAGAATGGTAGAATTTTCGAGTCAGAAATGACCTTAGAGTTTATCTGATCAATGTTGTATCTGCTTAGATGTGCAAAGCTCATGATACAGGGTTGGGCAAAAGTAGGTTTACAGTTGTGAGTATATGAAACAGTTTGTTCCCGTATCATTTATTAAGTATTATATTATTTTCCACACAAACAACTGTAAACTTACTTTTGCCCAACACTGTATATTATAGTGGACATATATTTTTTTCTTATACTTCTGAATCTCCATCTGTATTTCTCATTGCTTATTCAAAAGTGCTATCATTTACTACATATTTATATTTATGTATAAAATATTTTCAGATAACTAGTTATGTTTAGCTACCAAGGAATTGACTGAAGTATTATTCTATAATCATGATTATAATAATTGGAAAAGGAAATTCAAATAGCCTAAGCTAAGTATGAAATATAAAGTCTTAAAAATGGAGTCCCTAGTAATCAACATCTTTTCCACCATCTTTGATTCAAATTTTTGTTTGGGATATATATGTTAGCACATGAAAGAAAGTGAACTAAGTGTGTTTTACAGACAGATGAACTCAAGTTTAGCGGGAGCCCCAGAAAAAGAAAGGGAGAAAAGAAGCAGCTATCCTTATGTGGACTAAGGACTAAATTAGTAGTAAACTACTTTAGGAGAAATTCTGGTAGATAAGTCACTTTCACAGAAGAACATGATAGACAAATATGCAAGGTTGCTGGTGTATATACATGGTGCTGTATTATTGTTTATAAGGCAAAAAATAAAGTGACCAACAAGAACAAAAATATAAATAGACCCTAATTTAGTCATAAAATTGATTGATATGTCAATATACATAGCACAGAAGTGATACAGAGATGTAAACAGGTAAAAGTATTTGATACTATTTTTATAAGAAATAGAAATACAATGAGTATGCAAAACCTTATATTTGGAGGTTTATACGTTAAAATAAATCACTCTGGCTGGTGTGGCTCAGTGGATTGGCCTAGTATTTGAACCCAAAGGCCGTTGGTTCAATTTACCAGTCAGGGCACATAACTAGGTTGCGAGCCAGGTCTCCTGCCAGGTCCATAGCTGGAGGCAGGTGAAAGGCAACCATACATTGATGCTTTTCTCCTCTTCTTCCACTCTTCCTGCCCTTCTCTCTGAAAAAAATGAATGAAATAAAAATAAAATAATAAAATAAAATATTACTAGTGATTCTTTGAGCATAATTGGAATGTTTATCTTTTTTCTTTGCATAACCTTCCATAATATCTGAAGTTCTTGCCACGAGCATTTACTTTTATTTTTAATTTTAAAAATCTCTTAAATTTCAATAAAGTATAATTTACTAATACATTGTAAAAGCTTCTATTTGATTCATGAGATAAATGCTCTAATCACTTTGAAGTATATATTTTCCTTTGTCTACATATTTATTTATGTTTACTGGTATACATACAAATGTATTCTTTAATCACAAATGGCTCATCTTACACTTACTATTTATTTATTTTATTTATTCATTTTTTGTTTGTGAATATCTTATAGAATTTTTTATAATTGTATACTTAGATCAAGTCAATTTCAGCAAGCTTGATATATCTATGTATCTATATATTTTAAAGATTTTATTAATTATTTTCAGAGAGAGGGGAAGAGAGAGAGGCAGAGAGGGAGAGAGAATCAATGTATGGTTCACCTGCCTCCAGCTACAGACCTGGCTGGAGGCCTGGCTTGCAACCTGATTATGTGCCTTGACTGGGAATCAAACCAGCAATCTTTGGGTTTACAGGCCGATGCCTGATCCACTGTGCCACCAGCCAGGGCGATACATAGTTTTAAATTTTATTTTTTATTACAGTTTACAATAAATATTATTTTGTATTAGTTTCAGGTGTACAGTAGAGTGATTAGATAATCATATCCTTTACAAGATGATCCCTTGGTATTTGAAGCACCCGCTTGTCACCATACATAAATATTTCAATATGAATAAACATATTCCGTGTTTCCCATTCCCATGACTATTTTTAACTACCATTTTGCACTTCTTCATCTGTTCTCCCAGCTCCCTAATACCCCTCCCTTATGGCAACCATTACTCTGTTCTCTGTATCTATGAGTCTCTTTCTATTCTGTTTATTTTGTTCTTTAGATTCCACATGTAAGTGAAATGATGTGGTTTTCTTTCCTGACTGACTTATTTCACTAGCACAGCACCTTCTGGGTCCATCCATACTGTTGCAAGTGGTAAAATTTCATTCTTTTTTATGGCCAATAGTCTATTGCATGTATGTTCCATTACTTTTTTATTCGGCTATTGATGGACACTTTGCTTTCATATCATGGCTACTGTAAATAAAGCTACAATCAACATAACAGTGTACATATTCTTTCAAGTTAGTGTTTGAGTCTTCCTTGGATATATATACCCAGGAGTGGAATGACTAAGTTATAAGGCAGTTCCATTTTTAATTTTAGAGAAACTACTGTGCAGTCACTGTGGAAAACCACCATTTTCCACAGTGGCTACACCAATCTGCTACCAACTGAGCATGAGGGTTCCTTTTTCTCCACATCCTCACCAGCTCTTGTTAATTTATTTATGATAGCTATTCTAACAGGTGTGAAGTGATATCTCATTGTGGTTTTAATTTGCATTTCTCTGATAATTATTGAGATTGAGCATCTTTTCTTATGTATTGACCTTATGTATATCTGGAGAAATGTCTGTTCAAGTTCTGTGGTCATTTTTCAATTGGATTATTTTTTTGGAGTGGAGTTTTATAAGTTCTTGGTGAATTTTGGATATTAACTCCTTATTGCATGTATCATTGGTGAATATTCAGTATTATGTTGAGTAAGACTGGTGGAGGTGGAAACCCCATCTTGTTCCTGATAGTAATGGAAAAGCTTTCAGCTTTTCCCCATTGATTATCATGTTAGCTATGGGTTTGTCATATATGGTCTTTGCTTGATATTTTATTGCTATTAAAATTTTTGAAAAGAAAATATTTTACTATTTGATTTATTTTAAACCTTTCATTTTTTCACAGACAGTGCCATGGTACCGGCTATGACATTTCCTTGTCTTTCTTTCATTAGTTACCAAACCTTTAATTTCCCACTGTAAAATTCAACTCAGAGAATAGTTTCTCTTTAAAATATTTTTTATCCCAAATGGGTTTCTTTGTCCTATTAATATGTTCTAAGAGGAGGGCATCTTGCTATTGTTTCCTTTTTTTTTTCTCTTACACATTTAGTCAAAACTTAATTCTTTGCATTTCTGTCTCCTGCTCTGGGATCTGAACTGCTCAGGGGCAAGGAAAATGTGTCTCATTGGCCTGTACCTGCTGCAGCACTCAGCGTGTGATAGGTTCTTAATGCATGTTTATAAAGATAATGGAAAAAATAGGTAATTAATATTTACAATACTAGCAGTGAGTGGCTGTCAAAGGTCAATTGCCTTTACTTTATTATATATAACTCTTGGTATTCCTCATCTAGCAATTATCAATCACTGCATATTTTTGAAAATAGAAACTGAGTGTAATTGAAATGAAGTTCCAAGAGAGCCTGCTTTTCTATTAGTTTAACTTAATATATCACTAGTTTATTATTTTTTTAAAGTAGATTCTGACAGTTCAGCCATGTTGGTGCTGAAGAAAAAGCAGATGTTTCGTCTAATTGTGCTAGGATGTTGCATAGTAAAGTGGCACTTGATCATGGCAAGAAAGAATGGCAAGCTGTAAGGCTGCAACTCCACAGAGATGTCAAAGGGTTGAGCCCCTGCACCATGTTGATCTAAAGAGAGAAACCTCGTCTGTTTTGAGAGCTAACTGCTGTGCCTCCAAAAATAGGCAGTACTTCCAGATACAGGACTTTCTTATCTGGCTACCCAAGATAAGAAACTTGACTGTTTAACAGTTAGATGAAAACTGACTTTTAACTGACTGTTAAAACATAAGCCATCCAGGTAAGTTGGTATAGTGTCGGGGTAAAAGAGTTTCTGAATGAGTTTTTATATAGCCAACACTTCAGAGTAGAGTCACGCACATGCCTGTTTCCCTGTGGAGTGAAACACGGGCAGGCTTTCTTTTCTGACACTTGAAAGCTACTTGAAATGTGGCATTACTTTTTATTTTGTACCTTTTGGATATGTTTTGAAATTTCTAACCAAATGAGAACTCAAAAAAGTTTATCTTTACTTTTGAAAGAAACCGAAAGAGGCTTATGGGACCAGGAAGCAGTAATTACAAAAGAGCGTAACAAAATACAGAGGAAGGGAAAGAATTTTCAACTAAAACTACTGTCAAGACAGAAAAGTAACTTGAAACTTGCTGAGCAAGCCCTAGAAAAATTTCTGTATTTTTATATGAACAAAACCATATAGTTTTGCTATTTAAAAATTACTTTATCTGAGCTAGAGACATGAACATGAAGAAAATTTTCTAAACTTAACATTTTTATTATTTAATTATTTAAAATATTTTATTATTTTTAGGGAGGGGGAAGGTAGAGGGGCACAGAGGGAGAGAGACTTCAATGTATGGTTGCCTTTCACCTGCCTCCAGCTATGGACCTGGCTGGATACCTGGCTACAACCTGGTTATGTGCCAGGCCAGTGCCAATCCACTGAGTCATACCAGTCAGGGCTTATAGTTTAATCTTAATTTTGAATCCCATTTTAATATTCCTGCTGGAGAGTTTCAGGATGAAAGATGACTCTCTTGGGTGAAGTTCAATAGTCTATCAACTTGAGTGAAATGCAGGCTTCACTTTCTCTTCTGTCCATTTTTGTGTGTCTGTTTGAGGAAATGTGCCCTGTGGGTTATGATCCTGAAAACCAAGACCAGGTGTATTTTTCTTTGCATCTCCCATAGGTGATTGCAGACTGACTGGCACAAAAGGCATGCTCAGTAGGAACTCCCAAATGCTTCCTTTTCAAGATCTTTCTAGGTCTTGAATTGACAACAGTTGCTTTGTGGGGAGAAACAAAGAAGCTTTGATCCTTTGTGTGTAAAACCATCAAATATCTTACTTGGGTAAAACAGCTCAGAGATTTGTATTCCCTTTAAATCACATCAAACCCACTGTTGCATGTGCGGCAGTAGTAGGACATCTTGTGCTTTTCTGCTGGGAGTAGAGTGGAGAAGGCCATTCTCCAGCACACATGACCAGGGATGCTGCAGTGCATCTCTGTACCAGAAAGACTCAGAGAGAGGCAGGGTGTAGGGAGCACATGTGGTAACCCGCTTTCAGCAGAGGCTACTCTTTTATAGTCCTTAGGGGAGAAAAGCTGAACTTCCTTCAAAGTGGGTAGGGTTGGTATTACTCACCCTAAGTTCATCTGTTAACTGGTGCTCAGGAGGTGAGCCCCTCTGGTCCCATGAAGCTGTCTATATACATGAGACAAAATGAATATCTGCTCCTCCTGAAGAATATCTCTTAGCCCGAGAAAAAGCTTCCTTCTAGGAATATCTTAAAATTGTATAAAACCAAGGCAGAAATTGGCACTCTTCTGTGCTTATATAGATGGAGAGTCTTCAGCCTTTGTTAGGTTCTTCAGAATTAGGTCAGGCTTTCAGGGTCCTGGGCTCTGAGCAGATTGGCTGGACAGCCTTCCGAAGGGCAAACAATGGGCTAATGCAACACCTCGTCTTGACCAGCTCCCTGCAGCTCGGACTGAGTGAAGACTATTTAATAATGACAAAATGTGCCCATAGAATTTTTAATCTTTAGTGGCATTCTCATGTAAACCTTTTGACTTTAATCTGAAATGCCAACGACATAGATTTAGACAAGTTTCCTGGGCTACGAGGCAAAACTCATTATGATGCAATCACTTTAATCGAGAGTACCTATGGGTTATTAAGTATCAAACTGTGTGTTTTTATTGCTTATTACTATATTTAGAGGTTTAAATAGCTATGCTGGTTTAAGAGATAGTTATATGCTTTCAAATATTTAAAACCCAAGGCGCACAGCTAAACTGTTGGTTTATTCCAAGTTCATGATTTTGTTTAGACAGGAGCCAAATGTTTTTCATGTGTAACTTCTCATCAGTAAAGTGAATTGCAGGCACAGCACACAGAGAAGACATTTTCTACATTAGGGTGTCACTGGGCAGAGAGGCATGTGAAGTTATAATGTTGAAACCCTTATCTGGACCACTCAGGCTGCTTTAGAGGGAAATAAAGAATGAGTTTGAATTTACCGTGACGAGTTATCTTTGTGGCCGTGACTATGTAGTGCCAGAAATCTGGAACTAAAAAAAAAAATGCATATATATATATATATATATATATATGTATATTTTCTGACACTGCTTTCTTTTTCAGATATCAGTATCCAGTATCATAGGTAGACATATATATTAGTTACAATCACTTAATAATTGCTCTCTTTGCTCAGACTAAACCTCAGACTTAAAGGACATGAAACATATGGGAGTAATAGACTTCCAAAATTGGTTATAATTAAACTTAATTAAAGATTTTGGGAGATATATTAAAATATGACAAAAGCCTCATATCAAGCCAAAACTGCTGGGCACTCTTCCCTGTTGAAAAAACAAAAAGATAAGGGAAGTTTAGCTTTTATTTTTTTTCTGCAACAAAATAATAGCATTAATTGCAAAGTAGACACTCATCTGAGAAACATTTAAAGTCGTAATTTGGAAGATCCTAAAATAATCTTCTAGCTTACATGGGGAAAACATTAATAACTGATGCCTTTTTCTTTTGAAATGACAGTTCTGACCATAGCTATTCATAGATAATCTCTTACCCTCTCATTGTAGCTATGGAATGAGTCTCAAACAATCTTTTTTATTTTATTTATGAAAATGCTGATATGTAATTCTATAATGAATATGTTACCTTTAATTGGTTTCTTCCAGTTCTATTTTCTAAAGCTTTAAAGGGCCTCAATGTCTGTAATAATCCTGATCTGTGCCCAGAGGGCGGAGCTCAGACCTTAGGAACTGGTGGGACCCTGCCCAAGGAGGACGCTGCTGCTCTCCCACACAATCTTTCCATCAGGGGAGTTTCACAGTGAACAGGCTGTGTTGCATGGGAACCCTGCCTTAGCAGGTAGTTGTGAATATTAAATCTTACTCAAATAATTCTTACTAAGGCAGATCACTCAAAATAGAATTATAAAGATGATCATTTACCTGCTTGAACAATCACCTTAACCATTGGTGAGCACACAGTCATTTAAAAGTGTCACCAGTTGAATGTTTTCCTTTTTTAATAATGTGAAACTTGGGTGAGCTTTATTACATTTTATTTCTATGTAACACTTTACTATATTGAGAAAAAATATATATCTATATATACATATATAGTATTTTAGCTTCTGGGACCCGTTATACTTTCCCTAACCATCACTCTCTTTCAAATAAAAAGTTTGAATACGGCCTTGGCTGGTGTGGCTCCATGGATTGAGTGCTGGCCTGAAAACCAAAGGGTTGCTGATTTGATTCCCAGTCAGGGCACATGCCTGGGTTGTGGGCCAGGTCCCCAGTTGGGCATACATGAGAGGCACCCTACACTGACAGTTCTCTACCTCTTTTTCTCACTCCCTGACCCTCTTTCTAATAAATAAACAAATAAATAATCTTTAAAAAAATATTTGAATGTATAGAAATGCAGATATTCTATAGGAAGTGCTGTGTTTAAAAGACCCTGATCAAATTATTTGACAATAATGATTTGTTTAATAATATCTAGTTAAAAGCTATGAGATGAATCTTTATGTTCTGACACACCTCCTCATTGCATATTTGGATATTTACTAAGAAACAGCAGTTCACCTGTTGCGGTCTAGTGCCCAGAGCAAAGTCACCTGGAATTAAAGTTTAAGTTGCCTAATTTTCTCATCCACTTAATGAGTGTATACTGAATTTTTCTGATGTGGAATACCTCATTTCAGAAACACAGAGGCACAAATTTATTCCTCAATAGGTTAATAATATATTAAGGAAGATAAAAACTGTATGCAAATTATTATACTATAAAGTAGGATATAAAAGTCACATTTCAAATTAGGGGAAGGGATGGATTATTCAGAAATTGGTGGGCAGATCATTGCTGATGGAACTGTGAACTAGTGCTAACTTAATGGGGAGAAATTTAGCAATGTTGGTCAAAAGACCCAGGAATTCTATTTGATCTAGAAATCCTACTTTTTGGAATTTGTCTTGCAGATATACTCCCACATGAAAGGCATTAAATATATTTTGAAGATATTTATGACAGGATTCTTCTTAATAGTTAAAAAAAGAATAGAAACAATTAAAGGTGCCCATCTGTAGACTTGCATATAATGTTAAATAGAATAAGCTATCCCTTGGTATAATTCACAGAGAAGGGCGCACTATCGCTTCTGTGTCATTCTTGTCAAAAAGTCATAAACTCAGCCTGAGCATGAAAAACATCGGATGAGCCCAAGCCGAAAGACATTGTACAAAATACCGGATAAGTACTACTCAAAGTGTCAGCATCATGAAGGACAAGGAAAGACTGAGGGATTGTCAAAGATTGCCAAACACTAAGGAGATATGACAACTAAATGAGGCATGAGATACTGGACCAAATCCTGGAACAGAAAATGAACATTAGAAAAATAGGTAAAATTCAAGTACATGTAGTTTATAGTTAACAGAATTGTAACAATGCTAATTTCTTGATTTTCTTAATTGTACTGTCAGTGGCTATGCAATCTTCTAACTATGGGGAGTTGAATGAAGGGTATGGAGAAATTTCTGTATTATTTCTGTAACTCATCCATATTTATGAGAAAATAATGTCATGACTTCTAACACTGTTTACCCCTGTCTCTTACCCACTGCTCTTCCCTACTGTTTTGAAGCAAAGTAGGACTAACTCCTATAATTTTAAACTACTTTTGGACACTTTTTTTTTTTTTTGAGAGAGAGAGACGGGGGTGGGGGGGGCGGGGTGCGCGGTGAGCTGGGAAGGTGGGTGGTTATTGCACTTATTGATGTATTCCTTGGTTGCTTATTGCGTGTGCCATGACTGAAGATCAAACCTGGTGTATTGGAGTGATGCTACTCAGCTGAAAACTACTTTAATCAGAAAAACAAATCTAAAATAAAATACTTTTTGCTATTTCATAAATATATATTTCTATGTAAATTTTTGTTAACTGTTTTAGGTTTCTTTGGGACTTGTAAGTCTTCATATAGAAAATTTTGCACTGTTTTACTGCATATTCTTTCTATTTTTCCAAAGACAAATTAATTCATAAACTTAATATCTGTCATATGTAACATATTGTACTAATAATATGAAATGACATAGGGTGAAGTAGGTTAATAAAAGCAATATACAATTTACTCAAAACTAAATTAACTATAAGCATAGATAGCTTTTTTTAAATTTAATTTTATTGTTGTATTACATCCATCCCCTTTTTGCTCCCCTCTGTCCTCTTCCCCACCCACCCATTCCTCCACAAAGTTGATCCCACATGTTGTCCATGTCCATGGTTCTTCCATACTAGGTTCTTGTCTAAACTGCTCCCCTTCCTTGGCTCTTCCTCCCTCCTCCCCCCACCCCCATTCCCCCTGACCACTGAAGGCCTATTCACTGTATTTATATATCTGGTTCTGTTTTGCTTGTTGTTTGTTTTGTTCATTATTATCCTCTAATTGGTGAGATCATATGGTATTTGTCCTTCACTGACTGGCTTATTTCACTGAGCATAATACTTTCTAGTTCCATCCATGTTATTGCAAAGGTTAGGAGTCCCATCTTTCTTTCTGCTGTGTAGTATTCCATTATGTAAATGTACCAAAGTTTTTTGATCTATTCATCCACTGATGGGCACTTGGGCTGTTTCCAGCACTTGGCTATTGTAAATAGCCCTGCTATGAACATAGGGGTACATAGGTTCTTATGAATTGGTGTTTCAGGGTTCTTTGGGTATTCAGGGTTCTAGTAGTGGAATTGCTGGATTAAAAGGCAGTTCCATTTTTAGTTTTTCAAGGAAACTCAGTACTGTTTTCCATAGTGATTGCACCAGCCTGCATTCCCACCAACAGTGCACCAGGGTTCCCTTTTCCCCACATCCTGGCCAACACTTGTTTGTTGATTTGTTGATAATTGCCATTCTGACAGGTGTGAGGTGGTATCTTACTGTCGTTTTAATTTGCCTCTCTCTGATGACTAGTGATGTTGAGAATTCTTTCATATGCCTCTGGGCCCTTTGTGTGTCTTCCTCAGTGAGTTGTCTGTTCAGGTCATTTTCCCATTTTTTAATTGGACTGTCTGTCTCCCTAGTGTTGAGTTACATTAGTTCTTTTTATATTTTGGAGATCAAACCCTTGTCTGATCATTGGCAAATATGTTTTCCCATATAGTTGGTTCCCTTTGAATTTTGCTGGTGTTTTCTTTAGCTGAACAGAAACTTTTCAATTTGCTATAGTCCCATTTGTTGATTTGTTCTTTTATTTCCTTTGTCCTTGGTGAAGTATCAGTAAACATATTTTGATGTAGGATATCCAAAAGTTTATTGCCCATATTTTTCTCCAGGACCTTTATGGTGGCACTGCTTATGTTTAAATCCTTTATCCACCTTGAGTTTATTCTGGTGTATGGTGTAAGTTGGTGGTCTAGTTTTATCTTTTTGCATGTTGCTGTCCAGTTCTCCCAACACCGCTTGTTGAAGAGACTGTTTTTACTCCATTTTATGTTCCTTCCCCCTTTGTCAAATATTAATTGACCATAGAGTCCTGGGTTTATTTCTGGGCTCTCTATTCTGTTCCATTAATCTATATGTCTATTCTTAAAGCATAGATAGCTTTTTAAGTAGATTATCTGATAAAATATTTTTGACCACATATTCATATCTTTTTCTAGAATCCATTGGGCTCTCTCAACTTACTTTTTGCACCATATCACAAACTAATTGTTAGAATGCTTTTCTGTCATTACATTCTACCTAGTTTTCCCTCATTTTCTTGTTCATATGGCCCTGAGATACATATTAAGACAGTGAGTAGGGAATGGAAGATGCTAATGTTGGGTATGTACTAATTGCTCTCTGTTTTGGTATGAATAAGGAGCGTTTTCAGCTTGAATGTGTACAGGTCGCTATGCAGAGGACTATATTTTCAAGAGACATATCATTTTCAAGAGAAACCCTGCCCCTGATAGTGTCTGTTCAGATAAATATGCCTTTGATCATATGTGGCTTCAGGATCAGGGTTTCTCCTTCAATTATGTCACTTTGATTAGCCTCTCAACTTCATGCCACCTTTATTGACCTAGGCAGCCTCCAGCCTGAAAATGTGCTTCATTTGGTTGTAACAATGCTGAGTAGCACAGGATTGATTGCTGAAATTGAGAGATATTACCAAAAATTCTGATTTTCCAGCTTCTTTTGCATAATCAAAAAATCTGGCAATGCTAGGCTCATCTTCCTAAATGGCAAATTCTGCTAGTGCTGGGTATAGCAACTGCCCTCTTTAGGTGGGGCAGGTACTGTCCACTGGCCACACATACACACCTTCCCTGATGTGTTTCTGACCCTAAGAAATAATTCCACTTGCAATTTTATTATCATACTTTAAGGAAATAACATCCTTTGTACCATGATGAATGAAAATCCTGGTGCTATAGATAGCCAGCCCACCTGAGTGCCTATGGAAAACCATCTTCTACATCTTCTGTAACTTTTACTGCAGGGGTTGTGCTAAAAAAATAAAAGTCTGCCCCATTGTGTATGGAGAGCAAATGGTAACACCTATCAAGGTTATTTCACCCTTCTATTCAGTATACAGAAGGAAAAATCTTACTGCACAGATCCTTTCCATTAATTTTTATTCATAATGCCATTTAGTATAATTCTGTTGAGACAATAAACAATCATAATTATAGAGTGCACTCAATGTTTTGCATTAAACTAACAAAATTTAAACATAAAATTCAACAAAAATAAAAAAAACACACTTCAAAATAAAGCAAACAAAATACTTTCAAGAAAAATAAAAACAATTTAAGAATCTGAGTGATTCTGTTTACCAGTCTACTCATTAGTACTTGCCCCAAAGTGAGAGATGAATCACTTATTCCTTCAGGCAGCCTGATTTCCCCAGAACTTCTCATTGTGTTATCATTGTGATCCTCTGAATAATACTCTCCTGTTTATAAAAACATTAAAAAATAACTTGACCTTTAGTGAAAAGACATATGAAGGAAACTGAACTGCATATTACTAAGTGAAAGAAGCCAATCTGAAAAGGTTACACGCCCTATGATTCCAAATGTATGACATTCTGGAAAAGGCAAAACTATGGAAACAGTGAATAGATGAGTGTTTCCAGGGGTTAGGAAAGACAGTGGGATAAACAGATAGAGAACAGAGGATTTATAGAGCAGTAAAACTACTCTGTATGATACTGGAATGGTATATATACTTCATTATGCATTTGTCCAAACCCATAAAATGAATGATTCTGAAAGAGAGAACCCTAATGAAAACCATGTAATCCAAATGGACCCTGGGGATAATGACCTGTCAATGCAGGTTTATCAATTTTATTCTGGTTGTGGATGTTGATAACGGGGGAGACTATGCATATGAGGGGGCAAGGGAGCATACGGGAAAAATTTTATCTTCCTCTTCATTTTGCTATGAACCTAAAGCTGCTTTAAAAGCAAAGTTAAAAGCAATTATGATATATAGCAAGGAAAAGACTTGCACCTGTGTGATGTGAGATTCCACTAAATGTGCTTTCAGCTTTGCTATGACTGTACTGTTGTATGACAGTTACAAACTTTACTAGGGTATTTCTACTAACCATACTAGTACCATGCATTCACCTGATCATAGCCACCTACAGGCTTCCTTATAAACGAACGCAGCCGTGTCCTCATTATCTGGATTTTAGTTTGGCTGGTTCTTCCTTACAAAATTTACATCCTAGTTTAGATTTCTGTGAACTTTGCTTTCCTGTCTCTTTTACTCTTACCCTGTCCCAAATCCGGATCACTGGTCTTGAAGTGCTATGTGACTTTTATTCTCATATTGGGGCTTCCTTAGCCAGTATTGCATTTCACTTTTACTTCTTTCCTAGGTCTTTGTCTCCTGCAATCATGTCATGTAAAGGCTCCCTTGCTTATCTGCCTTCCCTTCTCTTTCAATTGTCTTGAAAGCACCTTGAAACAAAGAGTGAATTAAAAGTCTCATGGCTTTACATTTTTAATTTAAGAGCTTAGAAATATGAGTATTTAAGGACAAATGTCAAAATTTGACAAGTCTGTTTGTTTCCATTCGGATCACATTAATATCTTGTTATGGTGCCTTTGAATGTGTAAATAAAACATTTGCTTTGGATAATGGTATTTAGAATCAAATATTATAAATTACCTTATGGTCATAAATTTCAAATCCATAATCAGTAATAAAGCTGTATTCCTTGATTACTTTGCTTTTACCATCTGCCAAGGAATACATTAAAGAATGTAGTAAACAAAAGGAGTGAGCTATAAACCTTGACTAAAATTCTTGTGAAACACCCATAGGAGTTTTCCTTTGCTATAAATGACACATTACTTCGGTGGAAGATTTAAGGTAAGGGAAGGAAAAGGAAGCTGTCATGGAAGATTCAACGGCAAATGTGCGATGGCTATGAGGCAATCTTCTACAGCTCCTCTTAAGCCATCTTCAATTTTAACTCTTGATTGGACTATAACACAACATTGATATCACATTACATGTGATTTCGTACATTTTAAAGTGACACACTATAATTTGTTGCATTTTGAAGTGAAATTGCCTTTGCTCAAGTAGTGAGATGTAAAACTCTGGGCAAAATTTTATGGCAGTAACTGTTTTACTTGAAATTTTGAAATAATTTGAGCCTGAAAATTGTTGTCTATGCTTGTGCATTATATTCTTTTCCAAACTTGAGGCACATAGAATGTTCAAGCTGAAAGGATTTTGGAAAGCATCTAATCCAGTATTTCATTTTATAGATGAGTTAAAATAAAAATTATGAAAAAGTAGAAAGATGAATTCAGGGTACTATGTATTTGAAGAGTCAATTTGTTTCACATTACTGTATCTATTAGAGTAGTGTGTTGCAGGGATTTGCAAAACATGCAATACCTAACCATTTAGTCAGAGGAACTGACCTTCTTTCCCTTAGATTGTTAAGTGAGAAAACAAAACAAAACAAAATAAACAACAACAACAACAACAACAAAAACAAAGGAAGAAAACCAGCCAGCACAATAGCCATCTGGTGTGAATGCCCTGTCTTGAACCATAAATATACAGTATAAGTCATATAATAGAGTTTCATCTCATTGGTCACATCACATAATTAGGTTGTTTCTGATTGGTTAATTTGTGGTACTACAAATTCAAGGAAAAAAGGAGCAAAAAGGGTAGGTAATTACTGTTGCTTTTTTGTCAATCAAAATTATACTTATTTTTTTTCAGATCAGCAAAAGATAAATTTCTTGATGTGCCACAAAAATTTTAGTAATTGGTGAATGTGTGCCATGAGATGAAGAAGGCTGAAAAATTCACTGTGTTAGAGGATAAGGTTAACCCAGTGAAAGAAAGCACTTCAATAGTAAGTGATGGTATCTCTGCTTAAAAAAGGAAAACAAAGTAAAGCCTGCATTTATTTAACTAAAATTCCTCTGTCCATCAGCTTTAGAGGCTTTTAAATCAAATTCACTTGTAAGAAGAATTCAAGTAATTTATAATAGCCAGTTGAAATGTCAACTAGAGCCGGAAATTAAGATTTATTTATGTGCTAGTGCCAAAGCAATTGAAAAATGGTGTCCTTAGACAGTGTCATTTGGGATGCTAATGTCTTTAATGATGGATCAGAAATGGGTAAAGCAGATGTGCCGTAACTCTGCCGAATCATCTTTGTTTGAAATAGAATTTAAGAAGTGTAGGTTTCTCTTCTAAATATACTTCTTTACATTTCATTATAGTTTTATTTTCATATTACAGGCAGAAAGTCTGGAACATAAATGTTTTAGTTATACCATTTAAAGACTATGGTTTAAAGAAAATCCCTCTGTAATACAAATCCAAAAAACCATAAAAACTTTTATTATCATAAAATATTTCTACTTTAAAATTCACTATAAACAAAGGCAATGGAAAGATAACTTGGGGGGATATATTTGCAACTCGTGTCCTACAGAAAGTGCTAATGTATAAAGGACTTCCACAAATTAGTGAGAAAGATTTTAAGTATACATTAGAAAACTGAACCAAGCGAAAGATAGTTAACAGGAAAAAATATAAATGGCTCTTAAACAAAAACCTCTCAGCTTTATTAATAACAGAAATGTCAGTTGAACTACAATATTATTTTCTACTCTTCAGATTAGCAAAGATCAACTTAAAAATACCCCACAGTGTTGTCAAATTCTAAGGGAAACAGACACTTTCATACAATGATGGAGGTAAAAATTGGCCTTATGTATAAGGAATACAATCATCAATAGCTATGAAAATTAAAAAGAAAGAGTACATCACCATTAATCTGGCAATGATACTCTTAGATTTCCTCAAAAAGATGGCTTTACTCATACAAAAGAAGAGTGAATAATTAACAGGTTCTTATTGCAGATTTTTTGTAATAACAAAGGACTGAACATATCCAAATGTTCCTAAATAAAGGGCTAATTAAGTGAGTTATAATGTATTTATATAGTGAAATACTATTTAACTGTTAAGAAGGATAAACTTGGCCTATAGACTCCAATAAGGAAACTGTCTAAGATATACTACATCAAAAACTTAATATTTAAAACAGTGTATGTAGTGTGCTGCCATTATATAAAAATTATGTCAGCCCAGCCTGGTGTGGCTCAGCTGGTGGGGCATCATCTCCCAAACCAAAACATCACTGGTTCTGTTCTTGGTCGGGGCACATGCCTGTGTTGCCAGTTCGGTCCCAGGTCAGGGTGCTTATGGAGGACAACTATTCAATGCTTCTCTCTCACATCAGGGTTTCTCTCCTTCTCTTTCTCCACTCCCCCCCACCCACCCACCCGTCTCCTCTTTCTAAAATAAAATAAAATTTTGAAAAGTTACAGAGAACTTCACAAAACTTTCTTTCATATACTTGTATATTGGGAGAAGGGGAGTTTTGCAGGACCATCCCTGGTTCAATCATTCTCTAGCAAGACTCATAGGATGCACCATAGTCATGTTCTGCATAATGATGCTTTGGTCAATGCCACCTGCATATATGAAAGTGGTTTACCATATACCATAGGTGTGTGGTAGGCTATACTTTCTAGGTGTGTACAAGTACATACCTAGATTTTCACATAATGATGAAATCACCACATGATACATTCCTCAGAAAGTGTCCCTATTGTATGACTATATAGCAGCCTGTGACTGTGTAGTCATAACTAAAATTTATTACAAAAAAGATACAAAGCAAATCAGCAAATGGAAAAGGCACACAGTAAAGCCTAGACATACCACTTCCTCCAGCTGCAAAGTGTGATAATGTGTGAAGTATTATCTACCAGGGAAGCTCAGTAGAGACTCAGTGCCCAGGGCCTTCATTAGGGGCTGGTCACACAGGCACTCCCCTACCTGGTACATATCGAAATTATAAATTTTTGGAAAGAATCTGTTCAACACAAACCATAATGTTTGCACAAATAGTCCAGGGGCAGTAAGCCACTCTATGGAGGGTGTGGTGACAACATGTCCAAGTTCCCAATCCAGCTGCAACCTTGTCAGCAGTCATTTTAGGGCAGCTGTCCCAGACTTGCTATGTTCACGCTTGTCTCCAAAGTTTCTAATGTAGAATATCCACAGGACAATAAAAATTAATTCAATTAAAAATAATTGAATGGCCGAAGGATGAAAGGAGATTTGATTAAAGATGCTTTCAACATTTACTCTTTTCTATCCTTTTCACTTTGTCACTGTGAAGGGTGTTATTTGTAAAAAAAAAAAAAAAAAAAAAAAGTTAAAAAACATTGGCTTAGCTGAATATACTTTGCTAAAATAAAATTTTGTTTCCCTTATATATTTCACTGTATCTTTATATGATATATTTGGTTATTTTAATTAACAGATACATTTTTACTTTTCTATTTAATTTTGGGGCTCACTAGGAAATGAGAATTCCAAGGCCACAGGCAGTAGGCCCCAAATATCAAAACAAAATGGTTGTGTAGGGTAAATCAATGCTTCCTAAACCTCTGCATGTCCTGTCACACCTACAGAATATTATTTGTACGGGTGCTGGGATATACACACAGGCTTCTTGAAGATAAGACAGACCCACCAGGGGGCCCAGTCATGCCAACCTAGCTCTGGGGAAGTGGAGCCTAGCAGCCCATGCCCCACAGCTTTAGAATAAACAGGTTCTACTTACACCTCAAAGAAATCACTGCCTTTATCTTAGATATTCCTCATGACTTTAATTGTTGTTTTCTGGAAAAGGTGAACAATGCCCACTCAACATCATGACTCCTAAATTCCTAATGTCACTTTGCTCCCGTTTACCTGGACACAGGATTCCTTGCCTTTTCTTCATCCTTTCCTATACCTTCCTGCCCACAGCCTTTTGCTTAGGTTCCTATCATTTTCAAGACCATCCTTCCCTTAAAAAACCCATCTGATAAATTTATACCTATTTTTCAAGGTCTAAACTAAATTTTTTCTTCTTGCTAAATTCTTCTCTGTCATCTATTTAGGATTAAGTTTTCCATCTCCAACTTCATTTGTTTTTTCCTCTAGTTATTGTACTTAACTCTCTTGTGTTTTATCAAATCATCCTTCACACTGGTTTCCAGTGGTTCTTAACCCTCCTTGGGCATTATAATAGCCAGTGAGCGTCTCCAAACCTGGAACCAGGGCTCACCCTCCCTGAGATTGTGGTTCAGGTGATCATGTGAGGTAGAACCCAGACTTCCCTTCAGGCAGTACATGCATCTAAGACTGGGCACCCCTGGTAGAGCTTCTGGTTTTCAAGCAAACAGCCTGTGTTACTCAAAGTGACTTCTTTGAGTACTTCAATCACTTTAATTCATTTGCATGAGATGATTTGGGACTGACCATATAGGGAACGTTGGTCAAATTCACTGTTTTGGGTAAATGATGTTAAGTCTTGCTTCTTAAAAATGACAGGTCCATATACATTATTAGCAATTTCTATTTTATATCATCAGGGAGAAGAAAGGTTATTATTTAACTAGCTTAGCAGGTAGACATGAATCTATTTCAGCTAATTTATGTGTCAGTTTATTTATAGTCAAGTTTTTATTTATGGTCAGAAAGATACAAGCATATAGCTTCAAGTAACTAAATTGAAATGTCACTTGTCAGAGCATTTTTCCTAGTCTTTCTAACTCATCAGGATTATGAAGGTGAAATTTTTGAAAAATCTAGTTTTTATATTTATATTATAAATATTAACTTATAAGGATTTCTACTGTATGATAAAAGGGTATTACAGGATTTTAAAAAACTTTTGTTATGAAAACTTGTGTACACACAAGTTTGAATGATTTGTGATGGCTTTGTATTGTATGTACTTCATTTCCCAGAATTCCTGTCCTCGTATGGTTTATGATTAGCCCTAACCACAAAAGACAATTCATGCATAATTTTTGAAAAGCTGTTATGAAGTACCAGCTTTAATTCTTATACTCTGAAGTTTATGCAGGGTGTCAGGCATGCTTGTGCTGACCTGACAGCTGTCCTTGTGGTGACCTGGCCTGGCTCTTCCTCAGCTCCTTTAGCTGTGTCACCTCTGGGAAAGAACCTGGGTAGCTCTGTGGAAAATGCTGTCAGCTTTTCCAACAGGTTGCCATGACAGGGAGGCTGGAGATCCTGAGAGACATTTAAATTCATCATCATGGCTTCCAGTTTGCCTTCATTCTTGTTCACACCCAGCTTCCCTTCCCAACTGCCCTCTAGCTGCACTCTTGTAATGACTTCAGGCTCAAGCCTAGACTCAAACCTAGATGAAGGGCCCATAGCACACACCGACTGCTTCTTCAGCACCCATGAGGGCAAAGGTCCGTTTCCTTCATTCTGCGTCACTCGAGGTGGCTTTGCATCTTTGATTGACCTTGCTGTATATAACATGAACATTTATATTCTCATCAACTGGACTCAATAATTACTCACATTTCACCATGTTTGTCTTTTCTATTTGCCTAGCTGTTCTTTTTGAGGAGAGGGAGGCTCGGCCATTTGAAAGTAAGCTTTAGAAATCATGACATTTCATGCTTAAATACCTTAGCATGCATTTTCTACAAATGGCATTATCAGTGTAACCACATTATCATTATTATTCTTACAAAATGATGACAAATCCTCCAAATCATTTATTCCAAGGTTATATTCTAAATTCCTTTGTATACCCAATATACCTTTAATAATTCATTCTCTTAACAATCAGATTTCCCATCAAGGGTTAGACATGCATTTGCTTATGCCTTGTTAGTCTCTTTCAATCTAGATAGTTCACTAAATTTTTATTCCCCCAATGGCACTGGCTTTTTGAAGAGATAAGGTTAGTTACATTCTACAAAGGAAAAAAAATTTTTTTTGTATCATATAGAAAGATACCTAATGTCAGATGATTCCTAATTATTAGTGTGGCTCTGCATGGCCCCTAAAAGGTGGTAATGACCAGATTATTCCTTTCTAGAGGCTGTTTCCTCTTTGTAATGATCATATTCCCTATGGTATGATGCTTTTGTGCCCTGTGAATATCCTATACATTTTTATGCCTCAGAGTTTTAGCATTCATTGATAATTCTTACCTAGTTCAATTATTTCACTGTGTCACAAAATTATACGTTTCTAATTTTGTCATCACTTCAATATTTAGTTAGTTTGCATTCTCTTAGAACTTTCTTTTAGGAATTTATGATCACTATAAAATTTCTTTTGTTATTGTTAGAAATTTGTCTAATAACAAATAACAGTTGTTATGTTGTCTGATCAGTTGTTCAAAAATTGTATTTTTAATTGCTTACCTCTATGTGCAATATTAGATAGAACAGCTGTGAAATTTATGATGAGAGCAAGGATACATTTTTAAAATGATCCCTAGGTAGATGAGTATTCTTTAGAGAAAGATTTATTGGACAGTTTTGAATGGTAAAGATGTTATTGTATAAAATTCCAATGAGAGTCTGAACTTTGGTTTTCACTGAATATTTTAAGTCTGTCATAATAGCCCTGGAAACTCAAACTATAGGACTGTTGTGTTTTTTTTTTTTTTTCCTTGATTAATTTGCAGATATCTGGAGACATTATTAACATGGATAGAAGTTAGAATATGTAGAGTGGTTATAGAATATATATTTTGAGGTCTGCTTTAGTTTGAGTAGGATTCTTTATCAAAATAAATATATCAATTTGACTATCATAAAATCTCTCAGGCCTATCCTAAAATCTCTTATGGAAAGCAGTCCAACTCAGAACAATACTCATGGCCTTTCTGATGGAGGCATATTGGACAAAACTATGACTGAGGCTCTCTTCTGTAATTTTGACTTGTTGGAATTATAAACAAGTTAACAGCATTTTGCATTTTTTAAAATTTAAATCCTCAAGGCAGACTACTTTGAAAGATATCTTGATAAAATAGTTTCTTTACTAATATGAATGTATATAATAGTTACCCTTTACTCTCTTTATCAAATAGTCAAGAATCAATAAATATGTCATGTAGAACATTCTTATTATTTTTCAAAACTCACCCTGAGTAGGGATTAAAAATAATAATAATAACAATAATTGTTATTGTGGGTTTGACTGTGGGAGTGGGGGGATGGGAGGGTAGGGAAGGGGAGAGGAAGGGGGGAAATGAGATGAATGTGATATAACAATAAAATTAAATAAAAAATAATGAAATTATAAGGGGAATTACAATTAGAACTAAATATTTATCCTTTAATTTGATTCATAGAATCAATATGATACAACACATTTTAAGCTTTTTAATCTATTTTTTTTTAATTTGGGTATTCCATTAATGCAAAAATGAAATTTATGGTAGAAAAGTGATAGCTATAAAGGAATGTGGCCATACAGGAATAAAGTTGTTGGGACTGGTCCATAAGAGCCCAAAAATATGGCTCTCTTAAGGTCAACATATCAAAGTAGGCTATCTATTCTAAGTTGTAAGAGATCAAATTGTGACACATTAGAGCATTTAAAAAGCACCATTTGTGGGTAAGTGTCTTAAATAGTTCTACAAGAGTTAGGATTAAAGATCCCAAAAATAAAAGAATAAAATAGAAATGAAACCCCAAAAGACTCTAGTGAAAATTACAAAACAACCCCACAGTGAAGTCTATGGTAAATTCCTTATTTTATGTCAGGATTCTGTCCAAGCTCAGGATACACAGAAGATAATTTATTTTGAAAATGAGCTCACAGACAAAAACTTACAGAGAACATAAGGATATTTAATGGCATGAGAAAGAATAAAAAAAGATAAAATTACACTGTAGAAACTGAAGAATGAAATCAACATGAGTATGTTTACATTGTTAAAGTAAAGAACTATAGAATTCTTCCAATGATAATAGAGTATTATGAAAGTAAGCAGAAATGAAAATAACCAAGCAGTATTTCTAGATATAAAAAATATATTCAGTATTAAACAGACTAGGTACAGTAAAAAGAAATGGTGAATTTGAAGAAATATTTGAGGTAATCAGTCAACAGAGAAATATTGAGGTGAAATATATGTATATATTTCATATATCTATAATACAGAAGAAAAAATTTTCCAAAATATGTCCAATAAGAACCCCCAAAATAAAGGATAAAGAGATGGTAAATAAAGTATTCAAAGTTATTAAGGCTCTAATAGTTATTATTATTCAAAAGTAATTATTATTTAAATTGTGTTTTAACCACCCAAAATATCTGGCCATTTTACCTTTTTGCTTAATATTTTTCCATAGCTCTGTACTACCCAGAAATAAGATTAAAACTCTTCAGCAAGACATCTCATCAGCTTCCTACTCTGTCTCCTCTTACCTTCATTTTTTATCATTGCCAGCCTCACCAAACATCATGTAGTTAATACACTACCAGTTTCTTCTTCATTTCTTTCCCATTATTCATGAATCTACTTGAATGAAATTTCTTCTGCATTCACTATCATCTCTCATCCCATCCCACCTGCCTGACTGCCTGCCAGGCTAGACTTTACCTTTTTAAGGTTCATTTTAGACATCATTCCTCCAGAGTACCTATCCCTGTACTTCCCAGGCAGAGTAACTGTTTCTCTTCTCTATTTGCTTTAACCTCTGGCAATTTATGGTTGGATGGGAAATATTTCAGTATAAAATGTAATTAAATAATGGGTTAGATAAGAAAAATGTCCAGGCTTTGAGATCTTTGAGTAGATTATTTAAATGGAGTACAAAGAATCTCATTGGAGTTTAGGAAATCAAAGAACTGTTAAAGCATTGAATAAATTCTGCATGTAGGACATTACTATCACCTACAATTATGACACAGGGAAGATGCTTCTGATTCAGTTCTCAAGTCCTTGATAAAAGTGGAAGTCATTCAAGTAGATGATGATGACAAAAAGTGGAAAAGGAAAATATCTGTAGATAAAATCATAAAATAAAATTTTATGGAAATATAAAATTAATGATGTAAAAGATCATCATGAGGAAAACACAATTGATTATTCTCTCCCACTAAAGTCTAAATATGATATTTGTGCTGCAGCGAAAATAGGCAGTTCTGCTCTAAAGTCACTATAAAGGAAATGGTGCATCAGCAGAAGAAAGCCATGTATAACTCAAGGTAAGAAAATGTAGGCGATAGTTGTGAGAAAAATGACAGAAGCAAATGTATTGATTTATAAATTAGGGACATTAATCAAATTATAATACCCTATTCCCTTGAAAGGCATAACATAAGGGATGATATAATCCTGATATATTTGAATTATTGGGTTGACATTGATTTGATTTGATAAAAACCAATAATACATTCACTGGAAACTGGGAAATTCTAAGTCCTGAAAGAAAAGTGGTGGCAAATTTTTCTTCAGGATATAGGAGGTGTATTTTCTAGTTTGGTGAATCCAGAGTCATTTTCATGTTATTTGTGAAATAGTAACTCAAGCTAAATCATTAGACCTTTGACCAGTCCCCATTTGAGAGGAGCTTAAACAGATTTAGTCTTATCAAAGAGTAGTTTAAAACTTTGACCAGTTTTCATTTTATATATGAGCAGAGAAATGGCAAGAGTCAGATACTTATATAAGGTAGCTTGGAAAGAAGACATTCATAATATTTGGATGGGATCAATTCCACTAGTGGGTGTCAGTGAATCTGCCTGCTGAGGCTGAAGTAATTGTTGCTTGCCTAAGGCTTTCCTGGTTCTTTGGGTGATAGATATTGACAGGTAAAAAGAAGCTTATAAAGAATTTTTTTCCTAGAGTTTTCCCACATTGTGTCTGTGTGTTTCTGTATGTGTTTCATGGCAATGATGTATTTCCAGATTAGAGCTGTTTACCTGTGTTTGCTGTTGTTGTCACTCTTTCCCCAAAGACCCAAGTGTCTCAGGCAATGAGAGAAGTGATATTTTGCTCTGAGTAGGCTGCTCATAACTGGTCCCTCAGTCAAAGCAGAACACAAATGGATGTTTCTAGGACCCTGTGGATGAGCGATGTTTATGGGGATTAGGATCCTCAAAATTTGCTTTAGAGAACTGAAGTGGAGACTGACATAAAGAATGCTTCTACGATAAAATAACCTTTTCCCACTTTAGTTACCAACATGATTTGAGAAAAACACAGATTCTCTGTTTTTGCTTTTAAATATGCCACAGAAAACCCCATTAGTTGCATATATGATTATTTTAATAAAACACAGCCTGATTTTTAAAAGTGATCTATACTAAAAACATTGAGTGTGGGTGCAAACTGAATACACTACTGTCGTTTTGCTCAATCAAACCAGGATTTTAGATTTAGAAGAGGCAAGAGAATAAGAGGTGGGAGAAGCAAAAAATGAATAGCACATCTAGGGTTTGGTTATACTGGAATGTCATTTTTAAACATTGTTCCTCAGAGTCCAATGGATGCTTGCCCATAACTTGGATGTCTTACTGAAAGAGAGCAGTTTGTTCATTCTGCAGCTCTGCCTGTTTCCCAGTTGAATGGGTCAAGTATATGTGCTCTTGGAATTGGCCTTTTCCCTTGAATTGCTTATTTGCTATTCTCAGCTGAGGTCATAAGGAAAGATTCCTTCATTTCTCATGGTTATTTCACTGTGGGGATTTTAGACTCTTATCCTGTCATCAGAAATTAGGACCATCTTGTCCAACTAAAAATTTTAATTCTGAATCTCCTGGAGAAATGATGGTGGTCTCTTAAAAATGTCCCTCTCAATAGGTCTCTTTGTTCCTTTTACTGATTTTCTTACCCACTGTCCCATGGACAATTATGATTATGGAAGCATGCTGAAGTCATAAATTTTAAAAAGGCCTGAATTTAAGCCCTGGCTTATGTGGCTCAGTGGATTGAGCGCAGACCTACAAACCTTAAGGTTGGTGGTTCAATTCCCAGCCAGGGCACATAACCAGGTTGCAGGCCAGGTCTCCAGCCAGATTCCCAGCTGGAAGCAGGTGAAAAGCAACCATACATTGATGTTTCTCTCCCTTTCTTTGTCTCTCCCTTCCCCTCTCTCTAAAAATAATGAATAAAATCTTTAAATAAGTAGATAAATAAAGCCTAACTTTCAAAAGAAAGACTAACACTGTCCTAGTAGTGGTAGGAGACTGAGGGGCCCATACAAACCATTGAGAATATACACATAAACAAATTTCATTGTTCCAAGAAATTTGGAACCACTCACTAATAGGGCTGATATTAAAGAAGTACCAAATACTCCTAAAGACATTGTCCCAGATAGATGCTAATATATATACAAAAGGGAAAAAAATCTGCACAGAATAATACAGAGAAGCAAGTCTATAGACAGTGTTATAGTCATTTTCAGTGACAGTGACATCAAATCAAAGAATCTGTACCTAGAGGCTCTAGGAGATTATGATGACTAATGGGGAGATTTGTATGATACTAGACCAGTAGTACTAAGAGAGAAGGTAACAAACTGCCATCACAAGCAACAGAGACCATACATAATACTCAGAAGAAGGAAGAGACTATACCTGACAGGAATTGCAAAATATGAGAGCAGATTTCCTTCAAAAGGACATGACAGATATAGATTGGCTAGCTATGGTTGGTGATAAAGGAGCTAATAACTGTATTATTTACAGAAACAGAAGTGAGACAAATTTCAGGAATCTCAGAGCAGAGTGCAGTAAATATATCACTACTAGAGCTCACACAGAGAGGACAAAATCAAATTCTTACACTGTGGGATTGGATACCTAGATCACCAAGGGCAGTGTGTCCTACAGTGGACTTGATAGTACATGGAGATCATTTGAGGTGGACAGGTTTGAAACAGGTGGTTAACATCCCCAGAAAATGAGCAGTCTTGCCCCTGATATTTGATAGGACAGGAATAAATACACTTCTACAGGTACCAGCAGTGCTTGGCATGAGAAAGGTAATCCTTAGAAGAGCGCCACCTGCCTTAAAGGTGCTAAATATACAGGCTCCAGCACCCGTCAGGACAGCTGAGGACATACTGAACATACTCAAATTATCATCAGAATTAAATGATCAACCTAAGCGTACATGTATTGCCAAAATAAAACAAAGAGGCAAATCAATGCCTTAGAGATTAAATAACACCCTGAGAAGAAATTAAAAGCAGGGGGAAATAACAATAGAAATTGGCAGCCACCCCAAAATAGAAATTGGCAACAACGAACTAAGAATTGGCAACAACCAGGCAGTAACTATCAATTATGGCCTCAGAGAAGAAACTGGATACCTAATATAGCACAAAACAGAAACTTCTTTAACAAAAATAACACAGGACAAGCATATAGACCTAAGGTAAACAACATGAAACAAATGCAAGGGACAAGTTAGGAAATTAGACAAAACTTTTTCTCGAAAAATAGAAACCCTGCCCCCTGGGGTTTCAAATGGGACAATAGGCAATAGACTTTATATCAAACTTAAAATACTTGCAAATAACCAAGAAATAATAGTTGAACTCTTTTTAGATAATGGGATCCTAAATAACTTGAGTTAAAGAAGATTTTAAAATAAGAAGGAGCTGAATGATGATATCCTACCAACTGAGCAGTTGGTAGTAGGTCCTTTGGTTGTATATGATGCAATTAATTGTTTCAAGATAGGACTGATAAAAAAATAAATAAATAGGCTACTTGTCTCTTAATTTAGAAATATTAGGCAGAAAGACACACACAAAAAACAGTGTTTTGCTATTAAGTTCTTTATTCTTAGCTATAATTTAGGACCTCTAGAAATAAGAGGACATACTTTAGAAAATATATTAGGAATAGATAATTTCCCAATTTTATCAGGAGAGTTTATTCCAAACAAACTCGTAAATTATAAAGTAAATCTAGCACAGGTAAGAATAGAGGCAATGGAGCATCCTCAACTCTCCAAAGCTACATACGCTAAACAATAGCCCCTTAAGAGAGGACACAAAGAAATAAGAGAAAAAAGGTACAACTTTTAAGGGAAGATATCATAGTAAAGGTGAGATCTCACCTTTATAAGAGCCAGTGTGGCTAGTTCTTAAACCAAATGGCCAATACAGACTAACTATAAAATATAGAAATCTTAGCAAATTCTTACCAAAAATGGATGGAGCTTTGCCAGATGTTAAGGAAGTTATTAACAGGAGACCAGCCAGGAACTCAAAATATTTTGTTACTATTGACATGTCATGTATGCTCTTCACTATTCCCATTGCACCACAGTCTAAAGAATATCCTATACTTAACTGGAAGGCACACAATAACAATTGGAAAGGCTGCAAGGATACCTCAGTAGTCCAGTCATAGCTCACACATTGCTGACTTCACAAGTAGATATAACAAAGTATGTGTCATTAATCATATCCTATATAGATTATATCATTATGGTGCATGATGACCCAGAACTCCGAAAAAAGGAAAAAGATAAATTAATTGAGGAACTTAGAGCCAAAGAATGAACTATTAATAAGGAAAAAACCCATGGCCCCAATATATCAGCAAAATTTGGGGGAATACAATGGTCATCCGAAAGGGTGAAAAGTTCCAGACTCAGCAATAGATAAAATACAGGCACTAAAACAATCTACTAACAACGCTCAAGCACAGCATTTAATTGGACTTTTTTGGTTATTGGAGACAACATAGTCCTTATATGAGATACATACTTAACCAATGTATGATGTCACCGGAAAATCCTCTGACTTTGAATGGGCTAAGCCCCTAAATCAGGCTTTCAAATTACTAAAAGAATATATAATAACATAGCAACAGTTAAGTTATCCTAGAAATTGTGACCAAATTAGATTGGACCTGACATTTTCCAATGATTACGGCTCCTGGGCCTTATGGACCAAGAGTAGCCAAGATAATCTATAAAGACCAGCTGTTTTCTGGACCAAACATTCTCCATATGCCTCAAGTAAATGTTCTAATTTGGAAACATTGGTACAGCTTCTATTTGAAGCACTAAAAGCAACTGAGCCTCTCACTAGTAACACTCCAATTATCATCAGATCTTGGACACCAGTGTTGGTTTGGGTGAGACTCAGTCTTGAAGAAGTGGCAGAAGTGACACTGAACCAGAAGGTCCTGAAATGGAAGTGGTGCATCCAGAGTAGGGATGTGACTGCTCAAGGACAACTAAGTTTTCTCACAGAGGAAATTCACCAAGCAGAGATGGGTTGCCAGAAATAATTCCGAGGGAGGAGCAAATCCATGCCCCAGCAGGGAAATGGGGTCCCTCCTAGTCTTATTCTCTGTCTGATTCCTGGCTTCCAGAAAGCTCTCTGACCACTGAAAGTGGGCACACTGAATGGACTGCAATAACTTTCAGACCCTGGAATCATGAAACTCTGGGACGAACTGGTGACCCTAAATCAGCACAACATGCTGGACTCAGCGGTAGTGTTGGTAGTGAGACACTCAAAAAAGACAAGAAAAAATTTATATGTTACAGATTCATGGGCAGTAGTAAATAGCATAACTCCTTGATCTCAAAAGTGGGCCAAAACAGATTTCAAAATTAATGGAATGGAAGGGATGTCTTGTCCAGGGGCTACTGGAAAGAATTATATAAATCCAGTAAGAAAATTAATATATATGTGATACATGTGCCTGCTCATCAAAAAGATGACTCAAGGAAGACAATCTTCAATAATATAGCAGATAAACTAACAAGGGGAGAACTACTTAAAGAGGAACTTCCCCAAGACAGAGAAAATTACCATCTCAATGTAAGGACTATGAGGTTTATCCAGCCAAAATGCCACCAATTATAATAAGTAAAAAGGATGACAAAAGTCTATTAAAAACAAAGAGATGAAATGTGGAGGGATACCACTGGGAGTAATCCTGGAACTTCACAAGGAATTAGGACACATAGGAACACATGCATTATAGAGTTGGTATGAGAAAGAGAATTTGAAGGTTCATTGGCAGAAAATTAGAAGAGCCTTGCAAAATTGTGAGGGGTGCAAACAAGGTAGCAATATAGAAGAAAATTACTACCAGATACATTAATACCTGATGTCTTTAAATTTATATGTCAAGTAGATATCATGGGTTTCATGGAAGCAGGATGTCAAAAGAAATATACCTGTACTATAGTAGATGTCCATTCAGGCATAGGTATAGCACAAGCCTGTGCTAACACAGATGCCAAGGCAGCAATCCAAACTTTAGCTAGATAGTACAACCATTATGGAACACCTAGAATCATAAGAAGTGATCAAGGAACGCATTTCACAGCCAGTAGATCCAAAAATTAGTGCCAAAACTAGATATACAGTGGAATTTTCACCTAGCTTATAACCCTACAAGAAATATAAAAGTTCAAGGGACTAATAAAAAGAGAATTAAAAACAACAGATGAAAAGACTGCCCTTCAGGAAACCTTGGATTGGTGAGTGCTTAATTTGAATCAAAGAACAAGATTAGGCAGACCTACACGGCATGAAGTCCTGATAGAACTTTCCACTCAATATAGGAAAAAAAAAAAAAGGGAGGAAAGAACAAATTCCCATGTAAGGTCACTATAAAAGATCATAAGGGGAAATTACCTCCATAGAAAGTAATTGCTGATGGAGAAGGAAATACTTATTGGACACTGAAAGGCAAGGACAACTCCAGCTTCACAAGACAGAGCCTCACACAACAGTTTCTTGGATAGGCTATGCTATTCTCAGCACAAGTGTTCTCATGGCTGTAACTTACTTGCTTTTAGAAATACTAAAATGCCAATCAAGATAAAACTCTAAATAGCATTTGTTGTAGATGTAGCTGTCCTGGTAGGAGCAGCCACAGGACATGTTATGTCAATAAAACTTGCTAATGGAAAAAGAACTCATTTCTGAGTATATCCTTGGGGTTCATACATAGGAAGTTCCTTCTTCACGTATGATGGGGACAGTGTGGTCTAATTTAATACTAAAAATGGTCACAGACATTGTGGCTAAATGTGTATTGTGATCATTTAAATTTGAAATGGCTTCAGCCAAAGAGCATTCAGATATGAGAAAATTATTGAAAAACAGACAACCTCTCACTCCATGTCATGTTTAATTGAGCCTATTCTAAATTGTCTAAAGCCTAATTTAAAAGGATATTAGAGGAAGAATACACATCATATGGACTGAATATAATTTGAAAATCATGACCAAAGCCAAGTTCATGCTGACCATAGTCAAAAAACAAACAACCAAAAAACCATACTATCATTATGCTAGAAAAAGGCTTTAGAACCATTTGAGGATTTGAACTCATGGTACAAACAGGAGAAAAATAGACAAAGTATATAAAAACAAGAAGGGTAGACCTTCCACCTCAGAATTCATAGACTTCTCAGTACATGAGAGAGAGGTCAGACAGGCCAGAGAATGAATATGTGAATATGATGCCTAGGAGAAAGAAAGAAAAAATATTAGAAAGGAGTAGACAGAGGAAGGGGAAAATGGGTAGGAGATATCTTGAAAATTTGCAACCAGAGGACAGGAATAACATATTAAATAAGTTCATAAATAAATTTGCAGAGCCAAAATGTATCTACCAAGGATTGTTGCTATACACCTTCTGACCATCCTTGACCTCTTTTGTGGATATCCTAGAATCTTCCTAGCTGGACATTACATGATTTGTGAGAACCAAAGATGCAGCAGTGCTAACAATACCACCAGGGCTGACTGCAATTTAGTCATCAATTACACATTTTGCCTACTGGAAACTCCTTTTCTCACTAAAGTGGAACCCAGTAAGGCCAGGAGAGTAGACTAATAGTTCTAACTGATAACCCCAACAAGAAATTTGGACCTATCAGTGAGAACACTCACCACCTCAATATGCAGTGGCATTCAAGGCCTCACTCTACTAGGTGACAAGGACTTAAAGCAATAGCTAAGTTGGCTTTTAGCGTATCTTACTTGTTGAATCAATAGGTTGTGTATAAAAAGGAAAGCCTCTGAACTACCAACCCCTAATGGTAACATTATAGGACTATATCTGAATTGTATGAAGAGTTGGAAAGTTAATGAAGCATAAACATGAAGAGAGTAACATTAAAAACATAATTTGGTTTTAGTGCATACCCATCTGTTCCTTTTCCTTGATCTTAATGATGCTACCTTTATGTTAGTAAGTTGCACCTATACTTAACACCCTTTCCTATGTTAGCACAAGTTTGTTTGCTTGTGCAGACCTTGCTTTTACTATTATTATACCTAAGACCATAAAGCTTATGGGGCCAACTATGAACAGTATTACAAAACCACAGGTTCTGGGACTCTGGGATAAGATACTCACTTTGGAACTTTAATTCTAACTTAATTTTAATAGATTATAGGCTTAGATACTTGGAAAGAACTAATTAAATATGGATCCTCTTGTTCTTTAACTACTATCATGAAACTTGTAAACAACTTACAGGTAAGAGGTAGAACAAATTTACAGGAATATCACATACTGGTATAATGACTTGTATGGCTGACATGGCTAGCTGCTATGACACTTCCCTGTGTCCACTGAACAAGGATTTTTAAATTATAGTAGGACAGTGGTCAGCCTATATCACAGTTTTGAATAGAGGATGCTTTACCAGCACCATATGTCTTGGACTATAACAACATAAAACAGCCTGGACCAGGGGACTTAGGAGATTAAGACCAAAAATCACAAAAGAAATCAGATCATTGCCAGACAGAACACATCCAGTAAGACTATAGATACAAGATAACCAAATTAGAAATAACCTTTAATAAGGAACAATTTAAAGTTGCTAATCTAATACTATAGTACAAAGGCATATAAAACCAAAAAATTCAAAAATCCCTGTTAGGTAGATTACCAAATCTAAGCCAACTAGAAGAAAATTGTTACAAATAGATCTTACAGTAAGCTTAGTAGCACATTTAATCATATCAGGTGTATAGGAAGGTGAATAGAAGTACTGAGATCACAACTATTCTCAATGGAAAAGAAAAGTTACCACATTTTAAGGAAATTCAGGATGAAATAAGTATGATACTACTCACAATGAAGGAAATTAGATAAGCATTATGTTAATTCTAGGACTGTCACAAAATAATGGGACAGACAGTAAAATGGATTATTGAATAGGACTGGTATATAACAAATTAATCTTTTAGCCTTAAGGGCAGAAGTACTGAACAACAACATCCACCTAAAATATGAAAACTTATTCTTAAGATTGCTTGTAGGAAGTTTAAGAGAACTAGTGACCCTCAATAAATCACCAGATTTATTTATACAGATCCAACCTGTGTAATCCTAGCCACGTCAGAATAACCAGGATGCTCCCTGAAGGGAGACTGTATCCTACACATACTAAGCTTTTAAGATATAGACTCAGTGATAGCTTACCCAATGATGCCAACACCTAAAACCATTGGAAACAAATCTTACACATCAAGGAGACATAGACATAGTGTACCTAAGTGGATATTAACAAACCAGATCTATCACAATATTACAAAATGTCTTCATACACTCACACCAATTAAACTCTTATTTTTTTACTTTGACCTTGTAAAAACTTAAAGGTATAACATTGTACATAACAGCAAAGAAAATGAATAAATTATTTGCTTAGATAACCAGACATTGGGATAAGATTCTAGATAGAGAAGAAGGGAGAAAGAAACATCAATATGAGAGAAAAATATTGGTTGATTGACTTCCATAAGTACCCTAAATGGCAATCAAACCTGCAACCTAGGTATGTGCCCTAACTAGGGATCAAATCTGAAATCTTCTAACATGTACAATGATGCTCCAACCAATTGAGCCACCTGGCCAGAGCATATGCTTTTCAAGGATAACCTCTATCAATTTTGAGGAGAACTGACTCTAGGAAGGGTGAGGGTGGAAGCAGAGAAACCAATTGGGATGCTGATGCTGTAGTTCTGGCCAAAGACTATGTAGCATTGGGATTAGAGAGAGATAAGGCTCAGAAGCATGTTTGAGGCCAGAAGGTAGAGAGCCTTTTTTTGGTCACATTGAAAGTAGAGTTTATTCTGTGGTCTACTTCTGCAGGCGATGGGGAGCCAACTGGCCCAAAGAAACAGCACTGCTGACTTTTAGCTGCAGTGTTTTAACTCAACCCTAACCCTCATAAGCTGAGGAGTCCTGCCTAGAGACAAAAAGGCTGTGACAGTAACCGCTGGTGCATAATTTCCTTCCCTGAAAACTGATGTAGCACCCTATTTGTCTCAGTCACTCTGCTAACCAGAGTGCTCAATGTCCAGCTGCAGTAGATGCAGAGGGACATCTTTTCTCCTGCTTTGTTTTTGTCTCCAAAGATCTAAGCACAGCTATTTTAATGAAACAAGCCTCTTGAGTTTTTTTCAGAAGTAAATGGGTTAAAAAACATTAAAAAAGGTTGGGGGGCATAATTATAATGATTAGATTTTTTTGAACACATATGCTTTTAGCTTCAGGGAAGAAAATGGATACACAATTTCAAAAAGGCAAATGAACTGGTAAATCCATTTACTAAAGCTAAATTTTTTCCCCAAGCACTTATCCTAGCTAATACAATTAACTAGAATGGGTGAAATTATATAGTTTAACTCAAAATAATTTTCCAAGAAAATACCACACTTTTTATTAATTCCTGGTAATGTTGCCCATTAGAGGTATAAAAAAAACTAAAAGACAAGGTGGCAATTAGTGAAGATCTTCAGCAAGGTATCAGGCAATGCAGCAGATAGGTTGAAGAAGAATGATAACAAGTAGAGATCCTAAGAGGCTCTTAGAAATACACTGTATTGAGCGATGGCTGGGAATATAGATTTTGAGGGTACCTCAGAGCTTGGTGAATAGGTGGGTTAAAGGACACAGTCCTTTAAATCAGGGAATTTGGTTTGCATCTGGGTTTTTGAACTGTGGGGCATGGCATGTTACTTAGGCTTGCTGTGCCTCAGTTTATACTCAGAAAAAGGGAATAATACAGACCATGCTAGAATCAGATTAGATTTTTTTACATATAGACAGGCTCATAAAAAATATTTAACACATTTTTTCATGATTATTATTAGACTGGGCAATATTTAAAGACTGTATCTGGAATATAATGATACAGAAGGAATGCTTTTTAAAAGCCTCACATTTCTAGTTTGGTTTTCTTAACATTTTATTACATCTGTATACCAGGAAAATTGTTTTTAAACCAGAAAGAGGAGAACAGAATGAAAAGAAATGGGCTTGGTTTTAAACCTGTTTATCTTGGGATACAGTACTTGTTGCATTTACCTGTAGAGGTCACTCATTTTTACTGTTGTTACTCCATTTTACAGATAAATTTTTAGAGTGGGTGGACATTCTGGCCATTTCCATTGTTTTGATATTAAGAACAGTGTGGCTATGAAGATTCTTGTATATGCTGTTTGGTGTTAGTAGGAATGGAATTTGGTTAGAAATATACCAAGAAGTGTTTGTCAAGAGTTCCTCAAGCAGCTCTATTTATCATCTCATGCTTCTGGTCTTCCTGCCTTGCTTCCACTTTTACTTTCAGCTCTATTGCAAATGCCTTTTATTAGGAAACTTGAGACTAGACACAAAGGGGAAAGGGATTCTAGAAAATGTCATTGTAGATTTTTCCTTTGTGATGTAGAGAACTTAAATATGAGTGGGGAGTATGCTTAATGGATCACAGCCAGTACAACAGAAGCATTTTTTCAAGTATCTAATGGTCAAGTGGATACTGTTATTTTATGTCGTATCTGTCAAATTATCTTGCCCATTTTCTGTTTGTAAGGCTTCTTCAATTGTAAATGAAATACATATTCCTTATATGAACTTTTTATGGGTTATAGGTATAGAAAGGTACAGATCCATAAAGAATTTTTATAAGGTTATATTTGAGTCAAATTGATGATGATTGCCAGGAAACCAGATCTCAAATGCTCCTGGAAAATGACAGTTTTGCTGTTTATATGAAAGAAGAAACATTTAAACATATAAAGAAGATTTTAAGAAGGCTTGAGAGAGCAAGGTAGGGATTGATTATAAAATAGTTAACAAGATTATGTGCTCCCTTGAGGTTGTTAGGCTTATTCCAAAGGTGTATTAACCTAGATGCACAAAAACAATGGACAAAGTTTGCTTAAGGCAGAGATTAAACTTTTACTAAAGAAGTTATATGTCTGGCGCATGACTACCCACCCTGACCTACATAGCTAGGAATGATCAGGTGACCTGTGAGGTTACTTTCCAACTTCCCTTTTCACTTACATAGGTTTTATAAATATCTTTCCCTCTGCAGTTTGCCTTTTATTTCTTAATTTTTAACATGACGCATTTTATCAATTCTTTGTATTTTGTTAGTGTACCTTATGTGCTGTCTAACAAGTCTTTATCATTTGTCAAACTTTTATTTTCAGCTTTCTAAAAAATTCTACTTTAATTATAACTCTTATAAACAGTTTTGTTTATAAGAGTTTTACCGCCTCTCCTCAAGTGAGTTGGTATTTTTATGCTGTTTAACAACTATTATTGTGCTTGCCCCACTGCAAAAATTTATGCCTTGACTTGTCCATATCTATTATAAACAGTACCTTTACCCCTTCCTGATATCAGACTAAAAGGGTCCATTTGCCCACATGCATCAAAGCCCAATCAAATGTGAACAGGAGTTTGCAGTCAAAAAAGTAAGGGTGTATTTATTAATTGAGGAAATGGCACCATGCCCAGAGTCACAGGTAGGCTGGTACTCAAAGACTTGGCTCCCAGATGGCTTCCTAGGGGGTTTATATAGGGCAAAAAACATTAATCATGGTGGCTACAGGAGTTGGGATCCTGGGGCCTACTGATTAGTTGAGGCCAAGAACAGGGTAGTTGATCATCATGCCAGGTCCCGATGTCAACTGTGCCATTGTTCAGTCTGGTTGCCTGAGTGTATCCTCCTTAGGGTTTTCTGCTTTTATGTGTCTGGGGCTGAAATACAACTAAAGTCAAAATGTTATCTTGAGTTGGACTACAACTCTGTTTCTAAGGTCCACTTGAGGCTTTGTTCTTAAGACAGTTTGATACTGACCAGAATCTGATATCCTATGGGTTTAATGATTAAGGAAAGGAGTGGATGGAAAGGAAGGAGGAAAGGTCATGTTAATGAAATGGAGTTTCTATGTGGTTACACCTTGAGAGCCCAACAACCCTAAAGTACTTTAACACCACTTACTGCCTGTTCAACTTGTGTTATAACTGAAAGAACTATAATTCTCTAAACATTTGATACCACAAAATATAATTGTTTCATTCTATAAAATGTATTGAACTTTAACCACCTATCATCTTTAGTGTAGCCTGTTGATAATGAATCCTATCAATTTCTTTATCTCAATGTCTATTTTTCTTTAGTCTTCATTTTTGAAACCTTTTTTGGTATGAAACTAAGGTCTGTATTTATATCTCTTGAGTACCTTGAAGTTATCATTTCATCATGTTTAGCTTCCCCTGTTTCCATTGAGCAGTCATCTGTAAGTCTTATTGCTTCTCCTTTGAAGGTAACATAACAGAGTCGGGGAGGGGTCCCCGAAGTCCACAGAGCTCAGGTTTTAAGGATTGGGGAAGGAGATAATACAGTGTTTAAGGTACTATGCATATATAAGGCAAGTTGGTAACTAGATAATAGCTATGCTGCAGCCCAGGGCAGAAGGGAGGATAATAGGCTTAAGACACTTTCATAAAAAAAAAAAATTTTTTTAATGACAAAAAATTTTCCTAATCTGGTGAAGGAAATAGACATTTAAGCACAGGAAGCACAGAGAGTCCCAAATAAGATGAATCAAAGAGGCCCACTCCAAGACACATCATAATTAAAATGCCAAAGGTTAAAGACAAAGAGAGAATCTTAAAAACTAACAAGAAAAAAGCAGTACTTTCCTACAAGGGAGCTGCCATAAGACTACCAGATGGTTTCTCAACAGAAACGTTGCATGTTAAAAGGGAGTGGCTTGCAACCTGGTCATGTGCCCTGAACTGGAGAATTGAACCATCGACCTTTGGGTTCTCACACTGACACAAATCCACTGAGCCACACCATTCTCTCTGAAAATAACAAACTCTTTTTTTTTTTAAAAGGGGAGAGTGGCAAGAAATAGTCAAAGTAATAAAAAGCAAAGACCTACAACCAAGATTACTCTAACCAGCAAAACTATTATTTTGAATTGAAGGACATGTAAAGAGCTGCCCAGTCAAGAAAAAGTTGAAGGAGTTCATTACCACCAAACCAGCATTATATGAAATGTTAAAGGGTCTTTTTTAAGAAGAAGAAAAAAATAATAAAAACTGTGAACAATAACATGGCAATAAATACATATCTATCAACAATTTTATCTAAAATAAACAAATAAGCAGAATTGAAACAGACTCCTAGATACAGAAAACATTTTGATGGTTGCTGGATGGGAGAGCTGTTAAGAGGAAAGGTAAAAAAGATGAAGGGATGAAGAAGTACAAATTGGTGTTACAAAATTGTCATGAGTATATAAAGTACAGCATAGAGAATGTAGTCAATACTATTCTAATATGGCAGAAAGAAAGAAGGAACTTGTACCCTTTGCAACAACATGGATGGAACTGGAGAATATTATGCTTAGTGAAATAAGCCAGTCAGTGAAGGACAGGTATCATATGTTCTCACCCATTACGGGACAATAATGAGCAAAACTAACAACAAGCAAAACAGAACCAAGTGTATGAATACAAGGAATAGGCCTTCAGTG
>PVIW01009756.1:0-49496 GCA_004026585.1 Noctilio leporinus
TTTTGCAAAGGATATGTTGAGGCTTAATAGTTCATATTGCTCTCGGTATAATTCAGGTGCTTGAGATTGGCAGCAATCCCTTTCCTGATGCTGCCTCTTTTTCTTGGTCAGGACTTTACAGTCTATCGTCTATATTCTAGCCGGTCTTGGTGCCGTGGCAGGGCCTCTGATTGTCACAGTAGGGCTGATTCTGAGTGTCTGCCCCCAGGTAGGCTGGGCCTTCCGCAGCCTGGCTGGGTTTTAGGGCTGCTGGTGTTCTGGAGCCTGCAGGGAGCCCCCTCTCACTCCTGGCGGAGGTTCCTGCCCAGTAGGAGCACTCAGCACTTCTGCAGGGCAGCCTGCAACTTTGCTGGTCCCTGTGAAGACTGGCCCCACCTCCGCACTTCCGGGAGGAGGCCGGGCCTGTCAGTCAACACTGTCCAGGGTCAGCCTACACTGTCCCACCCTTCAGTGGCAGGCACCTCGCCTCCAAGCCAACCAGCTCTCCTTGGAGTCCTTTAGGCGGTCTCTGTGATGAGCCCCTCCCAGGCATGGGCGGTGCTGCCTTTGTCTCCCGCAAGGTGGGTCAGCTGCCCCAGCTACTAGTTCCTGGCTCGCTGGCTCACAGCCTCGCCGTTTGGAGTTTCCCGCAGAGCCTGGGGGCCTGTGTGGTTGTGCAGGGCTGGGCCTCCCCCCTCGCAGGGGCTTCTAGCTGCTGTTTTCCCATTGGCCCAGCAGCACTGTTTTCGGCCCTCTTGCCGCCCTGGCCGGTGCACTTCCTGCTCCCCAGCTCTGGCTTCCCGCAGGACTCTTCTCTTCTGCCTCTAGCCCCACTCGGAGCCTCCTCTCCCTGTTGCGGGAGTGAGTCTCTCACACAGTCCCTCCCCTGCAAGAGTTCAATTCTGCATTCCCTACAGTGTTTGCCCTCGCTGCCCGCACTTCACTGTTGAGACTTCCAGTTGCCAGGGAGCTTGGAACTGGCCCCAGTCAAAAGCGCCCCTCTGGTCGGGATGCCTCACCTACTGTCCTGCTGGCCTCCTCTGCCTCTGGGCTGTGCTCCCCTGTGTCCAGATGCTGCCCGTTCCAATTCCTAGGGTCCTGAAGTTGTCTCACGCTCCCTATCCTGTCCTCTAGCTGCTTTGGTACTCAAGAACACCTTCAGCACTGCTCTCTACTCTGTCGCCATCTTCCCTCCTCTGCCCATGTTCTAATTCTGAAGCTGGTACAGTTTCACAGTGGAGCCTTAAATAATAAAGCATTTGACAATTATAGGTATATTCATTATATTTATTATTTCTCACCGCATATTTATTACCAATTAAACCATTTATCTTACCTAAACCTCTCTTAGGATTGAAGGAGAGCATGAAAATAATGAAAAACCCTAGGGTTCATGCTGCCTATCACTACCAGAACCAATAAGCAGAGACAAAGATGGAATCTTCATGGGCATTTTAGTAATCAGATGCCAGCAATCTGAGAAGACAATGGATTATGAACCCTAAAAACCTTCTTACATTTCATTTCAAGCTGATCTTTTTTATAAGCAGAAGAAAAGTAGGTAAGTTGTTTGGAATTCATGGAAAATAATAATTACATAAAAGCTTCAATCTGGCAATTTTCCAAGTATTCTTTCATCTGTTGACTGGTGATTCTTTATTTGTGTCCTGGGCAGCCGGATGTCTCACAATGGCTCAGAGACCATCTGTCAGGAGAAGGAAGTCCCCTGTCTATACTTGGCTGGACCTTCTGATGGGGTTAGCCTTGGAGTCAGCCATAGAGTCAACCTTGGAGTTAATCTTATTTCCAGAACCTCCAAAACACTAGCTCTAGAGGTAACTGACTTAGCAACTTTGAGCAGGCTGATGCTACCCGCTATATAACCCTGTGCATAGAGCCTCCTTTGTCCGAATGTGTATGTATGTAAGACTATCCTTGCTGTAAGCTCCACATGTACACTGCCATGTAAGAGAGTAGAAAAACTGTTCATGGAAATGCCAGCATTCTCCAGTACCTGGCTGCTGCTGAATCAGCAGAGTGAGTGTGGAAACAACTGTACTCTCTGTGGTTGTTAACCTTGCCACTGCAATAAAGCATGCAAAACCTTCTTTGCCCCCTAGACCAGGGCCTTCCCAGATGTCATCATTTGGTGGTCTCAGCCCCAACAAGATTGGACCTGACAACTGGCATGGTCAGCAGGACAGCGAGGTGAGTAGACCCTCTGCACTGGTGAGACCCCTGGAGGAGATGTGGCTGTCCATGGGAATGTGGTTCCCTGAGGCTAAAGTCTTTATGGCCTGGGGGCCACCTTCCCAGGAATGGGTACAGGTTACCCTAACCCCAAAGGCCATTGCTAGGGTAATAGAAGTCATGGAGGAGAAAGTTCCCTGCGGTCAGCAGGAGACAGCTTCCCAAGTGGCATGGTTGTTCCTTATAATACTGCAGGAGCAGAACTGGGAAACCATGGAAGCCCAGTTGTAGGTGCAGCAATTGAAGCAGGCAGGAGAGGCCTTAGACTGTCTGTGGACTCTGGAAGAAGCTTCTCCAGAGCTTTTAGAAGTAGAGGACTGCCTGATGTTAGAGGAGGGAATACAGACGGCCCTAACACTGTGCACCAGTACCCCTCTATTGATGCATACTCAAATGTTAATAAGATGGCAGCTAGAGCATGAGATCCTATGGCTCCAGGGATGGGGTAGCTGAACCCTCACATGGGCTGCAGGTTACTTATATCCCGTATACAACCAAACAACTAAGAGAGCTGGCAAAGCAAATGTACCAGCGGGTGGGGGAGACTGTACCTGCAAGGCTCCTGTGACTGTGGGATGATGGCATAGATAATTTCCAAGTTACACCAGAGTAGATGGCACAGTGGACCACCATTACAATGCACCCCTCTAACTGGCAGCAGATTGAGAGTGCTTGGAGATATGGGGCACACGTCCTAGATGAGAGCATAATAAATTGGCTGTTGGTCATAATTAGGGATATTTGGAAGAATGTTGAACTCCCAGGGGTCCTGCAGAAGTGGACCATGTATTTCAAACCAGTCCAGGTACTCTGGGAGCTGAGAATGCAGCAGATAATTTATGTAGCTCAGGATTGCTCTTTGGATAATTAGACATTTACCATACACATGAAGAACTTAGTCCTCACAACAGCCCTGCCAGGTACTTTTGGTTCACTAGCAGCCTATTTACCCCTTACATAGGGTGGTGCATTTATGATGTCACTACTGTCATTATGGAACTAGGGGATGTAGAAGTATAGAAGCAAGAGCATGGAATGAGATCAAGACCAGTGAGACAGGCAAAACCCTCTGGCCCCAGGAAGGCCCCGAGGAAGGCAAAAGGGTCTTTGAAAGTTTCCTGCCTACAGTTGTGGGTGGATCTCATCACTGCAGGAGATCAACTGAGAAAACAGATGATCAGCCAAAAGATGTTCTTTTGTTTCTGTGACAAGAATTAACTCCTGAGCAAAGGTATGTTACCATGTCAGGGAAAGGGTCAGGGAGGAATAGAGACTAGGAACCCTGTTTGCATCTGCGGGACTTGATTCAGTGACAGCTGGCTGCTACTGAGTCTGCCTTGTTCTTTGACTGATGCTTCAACCAATGGACCTGGGATTGGGGGAACCTGGAGGACTGGAGGCCACCTATTGAACTGTTCATATACTAGTCCCCCCGCAATGTTCAGCATGTTCTCACCTTTGTGGATACTGGGGTGGAATGTACCCTAATGTATGTATAGTAACCCGGATCATTTTAAAGGACCCATCTCTTACATTGACAGGTATGGAGGACAGACTATATGGGTACGACAAGTGACTCTGTGGCTAGTTATTGAATGATTGCCACCCCATCAGTACCAGGTCTGTTTCTGAGTATATCATTGGCATTGCCATTTTGCAAGGTCTCACTCTCCAGGCCACTCAAAAATTGTGAGTGCAAGTTTGAGTGGTGAACTCAGTGTGATCACCCAAATCACCCGTTGGTGGTCTTTCCCAACCATCAAAGGATAGTGAACATGCACCAGTACCAAATCCCAGGAGGACATCAGGAGGTAGCAGAGCCCATCTTCCAATTAGAGAAAGCAGGTATTGGACCAATGCATAGCCCCTATAACTCCCCTGTTTGACCAGCAAAGAAGCCCAATAACACTTGGCACATGACTGTGGACTACCAGACTATCAGGAACTGAACAAAGCAGTCCTTCCTATACATGCTGCAGTGCCTTCAGTGCCAGAACCCATGGATGCCTTAGCATATTATGGATGCTGTCATTATGTGGCTGACCTAGCAAATGCCTTTTTCTCCATGGATGTTGCCCAGAAAGCCAGGAACAATTTAATTTATCTTCATGTGGGAAGGTAGACAATAGACCTTTTTGGTCTTACTGCAGGGGTACCTGCCTAGTCCCACCATGTGCCATGGATTGGTAGCACAGGACTTGGCAAATTGGACACATAAGCCTTCTAGCCTTCTGTACATATGTCTCATTGTATTGATAATATTATGCTAACCTCCAATTCTCTTTCAAATCTGGAGGACGCAGCCTAGTCACTGTACTTGATCTGTAGGGTTATTAGCAAGTATTCATACCCTACCTAGCTCAGATGTCACCCTCTGTTCTCCTTTATGAAGAAGGGTTTCAGTTTATAATTGGCAGGAGACCCAGGAGCAAGCATTCCTGGAAGCTGAATGGGTTGTACTCCAAGTGCAAGCTTTGCATGTTATAGACCCCTCTGTACCATTTCAACTAGATGTGTTAGTTGATAATGAGGGGTGTGGATGGGGTTTGTGATGGACCCATGGAGAGCACCCATTGGATTTTGGTTCCAATTGTGGAAGTGAGCTGACACTTGCTACTCTCCTCTAGAGAAGCAATTGGCAGCTACATATGATGCACTGCAGGCTTATGAGGCTTTGACAGGAGAATAGCAAGTAGCAATATGCACTGCCCTCCTAATTGCAGGATGGGTTCAATCCTGGTTGAAGACCCCCCAAGCTGGGGGTGGCTCAAGCTTCTACATTGACCAAGTAGGGAGTCTATTCAGAGCAACGTCAGAACTCTCCACCAATCCTCTGGCTGAGCAATTGCATTCTCTCTTAGGCCCTATCACATTCCAGCAAATGCAGAAACCATCTCCTATGCCAGACCCTAGAGACCCAAGTCCTTACCAGGAGGGCAATGATCCTATTCCCAGGGATGACTGGTATACAGATAGCTCCAGTCAGGGGAATCCTACTACATAGATGGCAGTGGCCTCCCAATCAATAGTGGATGCCATCTGGTTTGAAACAGGTACAGGTCAGAGCAGCCAATAGGCTGAATTGCATGCAGTATGGATGGTTCTTACTAAGGGAACAGGACCTGTGACCTCCTGCACAGAGTTGGGCTGTGTACTATAGGGTAACCTTGTGGCTCCTGCAGTGGCATCTGCAAGACTAGATGATAGGGCAATACCCCTTGTATGGCAGAGAGATATGGGAGGACCTTAGGAAATAGACTCCCAGGTTAGGGCTATGATTCACCATTCAAATGACAGGAAATGATGAAGCCAATGCCCTGGCGAAGGTTTGAATCCTGCAGTCTCCTTCTGCAGCTCAGTGGCTTCAAAGTTTGTTTTTCCCTCTGGCCAGGTTGAGCCTAGGAAATTCACTAGCTTCCTGGGCTCATTCATATGTCTATGTGCATAATATCTCCCACTTCTGGGTCTGCATGGAACTTCCACAGATGCTGCAGGAGGACTACAATGACATGTCACTCTTGCATCCCTGACCTACTGGCAAAAACTGCAGGAGGATAACTGCAGGAAGAAATATTTCTCATCAACTAGCTATTGAAAACCTCCTGTGAAAGGACCATGGGAATCCCAGATCTTGGATGGGTTATGCCATTTAAAATGAATGGCTGGGAATAGCTAATAGCTGAACATGTGGACCTTTGTGTTCAGGATCCCACTGTATTAAATAGTTGGTGGGGGATGCCAGACACCCTTTAAGGTAGATACCTGAAGTTCTATGTAACACTGCCATAGTGCATATAGCCAGTGCAGTCTAGTGGAATAGACATCCCTATATGGGAACCACACCAACTAACTTTCTCTAAGCAGGGTACTTGTAGATCTGCAGTCAGCGTAGAGGGCCGTATTTACCTGCCTGATATATAGGGTGATACACCTAAGGACACCCTTACATTCAAAAGTGAGTGTTAACTACTCTACCCCACACTAGTACCAATTGGGACACTGTCTATCATAGGTGGCACCATGAAAAGTGTGACTCCTGGTGGTTTTACCCTTTAGCCCTTTTTGTTCCAGGTAGAGGGACTATCAAGTTTGAATTGAACATTAAAGCTCTAGGTGAGCATGTAGTGTGAGCTTTTAATCAAACCCACCACATAATAACCTTAATGCTAGATGAAAGCACACAAATGAGAAAGGTGGTCTTGTAGAACCATATGGCTCTAGATATACTTACTGCTACCTAAGGTAGTACTTATACCCTCTTCTGTGTAGAGTGTTGCATGTACATTCCTGACCATCAGGAGGACATACAGGATGCTTTGTATGAAATAGATAAAGAAGTGAAAACTATACAAATCTTATCTGAAGATCCCCTACTCAAGTAGTGGCACTCTTTAGGAACCACCTGGCACTGGATCCTATGCAGTCTAGCCCTCATTACTAGTACCATATTAGTAGTAGGATATTGTGCTCTGCATTATTATGAGCTGTGGCTCCAGGGAGCCAGTTTACGGCAGACCCATCAAACGAAGACCACACCAATACAGAGGTAGAGTGTCAGGGGAAGGAAATACCCTGCCTGTATATAGCTGGACCTTCCAATAGGGTCAGCCTAGGAGTCAGCCTTAGAGTTATTCTTATCTCTGGACCTCTGGAACACTAGGTTCTAGAAGTAACTGGCTTAGCAACTTTGAACAAGCTGACGTCACTCCCTACATAATCCTTTAGCATAGAGCCTCTTTTATCCCAACGTGTATATAAGACTGCCCTTGCTGTAAACTGGGCATGCACACTGCTGTTGTAGGGCAGTGGAAAAACCATGCCTGAAAATGCTACCATTCTCCAGCACCTAGTCACTGCTGAAGCAGGAGAGAGGGTGTGAAAATGCCTGTACTCTCTGCCGTCATTAACCCTGCTGCCACAATAAACCATACATAGCCTCCTAAAGGCTCTGCACAAGTTCTTCTTTGCCCCAGGCCAGAGCCCTTCCCACAGTCATCATTTGGTGGTCTCAGACCCAGAAAGATCAGACCTGACACCATCTTGATTGCTATAGTCCCCCAGGGCACACAGATCTGATTGTCTGTGGTCTCTTGGAGTCAGGGTAAGTCATGCATTTAGTTCTTATAACAATAGTTTTTTTGTTTTGTTTTGTTTTGTTTTTTGTTTTTGTTTTTAAGATTTTATTATTTTTAGAGAGAGGAAGAGAGGGAGAGAAACATCAATGTGTGGTTGCCTTTCACCTGCCTCCAGCTACAGACCTGGCTTGCAACCTGGTTATGTGCCCTGGCTAAGAATCAAACCAGCAGCCTTTGGGGTCCCAGGCCGACACCTTATCCACTGTGCCACCAGCCAGGGCCAACAATAGCTGTTTACATGCATTGATTACTAAACTTATTAACTATAACTTAAGAGTAAATATTTTCCAACTCTTGAGTTTCCCTATCACTACTGCTGAGTGAGATGGATAAAAGCAAATTTATATATTATATAAATATATATAGTTATACACATGTATATGTGTAATACACACACACACACACACACACACACACACACACATATGGTCTGCCCAGAAGGTATTCAGCCATGTTATATGAAAATTAGAGACATTTCTTGAAGAAGATACAAATAAAACATTGGTAAGTCCAGAAAATATCCAGCCATGTAATATGAAAAATAGAGACATCTATTAAAGAAGATAAAAGATACAAGCATTGCCCTGGCTGGTGGCTCAGTGGATAGGTGCCAGCCTGTGAACCCAAAGATTGCTGGTTCGATTCCCCAGTCAAGACCCATAACCAGGTTACAAGCCAGGTCTCCAGCCAGGTCCATAGCTGGAGGCAGGTGAAAAGCAATTATATATTGATGTTTCTCTTCTTTTCTTCCTCCCTCCCTGCCCTTCTCTCTGAAAATAATAAATAAAATCTTTAAAAAAAAACAATATAAGCAACATTGTACATAGGACAATGCCTCATTCCCCTTCAAGGTAGGCACCTTGGGGCCTCATACAGTTTTACCAATTGCCATTAGCCGGTTTACCACTTGCTGGTAGTACTTTCCCGACTCTCATCAATAATCTGAAATCTTTCCTCTTTCAAGGGTGATTTTAGTTTTGGGAAAAGCTAGAAGTTGCAGGGCACCGAATCTAAGCTGGAGGGGGGTTGAGTCACCTGGGTGATTTGATGCTTCACCAAAAATCTCTGCATAAGACATGATACTTGAGTAGGCACACTGTTGTGATGAAGCTGCTGATCGCCAGTTGCCCATAGCTGCGGCCTTCTGAGTCATCTGAATAGTGTCTTCAGAAGAATGTTCAATCTTAATGCAAAATTTGATGCAGGTTCATTGTTCTGCTCACTCAGTCATTTTGAATGTGATAGCCACATGTAAACATGCTCACTCACGGACTTCTATTGTCCCCACTGAGTAGTACAGTGAAGTCATCATTCTTCACACATGTTCATTCTGGTCCACTCTCCTTGGTTGCAGTTTAAATTGATGTCACACAAACCATTCTTGTTACATTAAACAATGGCTGGACTTTTCCTGGACAGACTATATAGTATATATAGTATATTTTGTAGTTGGAGGACCATAGACCAAGTAAAGCAAAATGTTTCTTTCAGTTTCAAAATTAATTGGTACACGCTCTTCTTCATAGGTTTTCTGGCACAAAGGTTCTTAAGCTTTGCTTTCTTGAATTCTATTTAGCATTTTAAAAAGTTAGGATGGTTGACATTTTTCTATTGTAATACAAAGAGAAATTTCCTTTGTTCTAGTTGTAGGATCAAGCTCAGCGTGTAAAATTCCCAGATGAATAAAAACAAAAGTTTATTGCACTGTTTTTGGTATACCTAGTTAGCTACACACATAATGCCATATACAATAGTCAAGGCTCCCAGCTTCACTGCCCACAATCCTTTATCAAAAGGGGCATACATTTAAACTGGAACCAGGCCAGGTCCTACTGTTACAACTTGAACCAAAGACTACAGCTCAATGTGTGAAGTGAAGGAGTCACATATTTCTCTCTGGTAACAGGCTGCAGTATGCTCATGATAAGTGACAGAAGCTCCATTTCCATAGAATGATAATGCCAAATTAATTCTAATTATCCTGATCATTGAACATTTAAATGAAAATGAAGACATTAAGATAACTAATTACTAGGAAGGGCATTTCTGAGTATGAATTATGAAAGATTTTAAACAAAGACATTGTAAACAATGGGTTTCAACTGCCCAAATCTTGTCAGCTTATTTATTTGTACTGATCACATTGAATTTACATACCAGAAAATTGGGAATTATTTGGTTGTTAAAAGAATACAGAAAAGACTCTGTAGAGAAATACATTCTCATTTGTTTCCTAAAATAAGAAGTCACAGTTAATAATTTCCAAACTAGTAACTTTATCAACTTGCAAATACAAATGTAAGTTAGAAACAAATGGTATGAAAAAAGTGTGAGAATGGTTTAAAAAAGTGATTTATGAATGATTGTTGATTTCATAAATTTGGTATTACTGAACAATAAAATGATAGTAGTTTTGCAATTATTATCATTTAAGGAGATGGCAAGGAAAGAGGAGGGCAGGATAATCTCATTAGATGACTACGATTGGTAAATAAGATTAAACTATATTATTGTCTAAGCACTGGGCTGTATACTTGAAGCTAATATAAAACATTGTTAAATGTAAACTATAATTGAAAAATAAAATTTTTAGCAAAGAAAGAAAAACAAAATGAAATAAAATTTGGTTTGCATATATATACATATTTATTTATTTTACTTCAGTAAACCCAGAATTTTATAATACTTTTTTTATTTTTTAGTCTAGAATAATAATTTTATTTACATTTTTCTTCAATTTGTTTTTCAGAGGTAATTCCACAGGAGTGTTACCAACTTCTAGTAAAGAAAAAGAAGCTTAGACCAACTTCTAGTAAAGAAAAAGAAGCTTAGCTGGACAAAGGTTGTTTTATTAAATAGCTGAGCAGTAATGTATGAAGGTATACTTTTCTAAACTTGGTTTACTTAAGTTCAGACATATTTCCTACCTGTGATTAAACAGTTTTCATATTATAAAGATTTGGGCCCTGAAGAAACTTCTTTGTGAAAACAAATGAAAAAAAAAAAACAAAAAACTAACAAACAAAAGGCAACAACTCTTTGCATTGTAAAATCATAATTGGACAAAAGTTCAAATATTGAAAATATTAATAGGTAATGTTTATTTTCAATTACCTGTGTATTAAATTGCTTAGAGGACCCCTGTCTTAAATGTAATAAGTAAATATTTTATCTTATTAAAAGGGGCAAGAAAGAGTTGTCGTACATCCACTAAGTCCTATGTCAAAATTTTTTAGTTTAACAATACAGTTATGGACTGCATAAGGACATTTTGGTCAATTATAGACCAAATATACAAATGTGGTCTACAATGGAGCAGAAAAACTCATATCATCTACTGAGCTTATGGCTGCCTTAAGAGCATAGTGCAACCCATTAAAATTGCCTACAGTATTTAATACGTTGTACATGTTTGTAGCCTAGAAGCAAAAAGCTATACCATATACTCCTGGTGTTAGCCGCCTATACCATCTAGATTTCTATAAGAGCACCCTATGATATTCAATGTTCACCCAACAAAATTAACTAACTGCTTTTCTCAGAATATATCCTATCTTTAAGCAACACATGAGTTTATGCTCAGAAATTAATTTTTATGCGTATATCTTTATAGTTCTGATACCACTTTCTACTATAATACACATGTTAGTTCCTGGTTTCTTAAGAAACTGAGCCAAATTTAATTTAAATTATTTAAAGTTAAGGAGCCAATGAAAGAACTTTACTGTCCATGATTCACTCAATGAAATTTGCTCTTTCTGTGTCATTGCATTTTGTATCTCCTACTTAGATACCAGCATCACTTATCATTAGTTAAAACAAATGAACATTACATTTTTGTAGATCAAAAACTATGGGATATTAGCAATATCATAGAGTTGAACCAAAATCAAAAGGAGGGTCCATTTCCATTTTGTCCACTATTATGTTTTGAGGGCCTAGTATTATTATTGTACTGTCATATACAAAATGCTCAGTAGTCACTTGCTTAATAAATGGAGTTCTGAATAATTGCCTTAATACTGTTTCTTTTATGTTACTCTTGTAAATACACATTAAACCCTTTACTTTTTCATTTACTGTGTCAACAAACATATAATTGGTTGAGTGGGCATTATTACTCCATTAGAGAGGAAATTTATTATATTGGAAGAGTGCATTATCAAGGATAATTAGTATAAATAGAATGTCTTAGACCACAAAAGTGAGGTGAGCCAAGAATCCAGTTAAATCTTGATCTCTTACAGCAGAGTATCCAAATGAGGTTAAATTGGGGCTTTTCACCATCTTAAAAATATCATAACTATGCAAATAAAGTGAATAGTAATTTTGATAGATCTACACAAGGGTACTTAGCTCCACCTTAAGGCAAGCTCAGCAAACGAGTTTGGGAGAAGTTGGTGCTATGGGCCTAGATAGGAGCCTAAAACCATTGTGTCTGGACAATGCTGTACTTTGTTTGTTTGTTTTTCCTATGAGTCCAATCAAGTGTATGTAGTTTAATATTTTAGTTGTGCTTTCATAATGTTTCTCTGGTTCCACATATTCAAGTCACTATCAGGAAATAGGAAAAGGCATACCGTTGCTCTTATAATGACTGAAGGAGGCCTGGGTTTAGAAAAACTGGTTCTGCTTGGATTTCTCTGCTAGACTCTACTAATGTCACTGGGAAAATTGGGCCTATTGCAACAGAAGTCAGCACAAGGTTTTAGAGGTTCCTGTGGGAAAGTGTCAAGGCTCAGAGCCCCATGCAGGCCCAGAGAAGCTTGTAAGACCTGATCTGATGGGAAAGTTGGGTGCATACATGCCTCCATGATGTAGCCAGTGGGCCTTGGTGGGAGTTGGGCCATGAGAACATACTTTAGCCACCTTGAAGCCTGGCCTGTTTTCTCACATCACTTAATCATTCTACCAACAGCAGAGTTTTTTGAAATTTGAATGAACATCCTGACTTGGGTAAGATCTCAGGTGCACCTTCACTTGTTATTTTTTAATAATATCCATTTTCCTGTAAGTAGCACTTTAGCATTGATTGACAAGCTGTATGCCCTTAAGTTTACTGCCTTCATTAAAAGACCTTGAAAAGGGGCAACAGAGGCTTTTGTCTCTCAGACACTAGCCAGCCTTTTCCCTCCTAGCACAAGCTGCCTAGGAAGTATTCATTTCATCTGTGGCATCAGGGGATCTCTGTGGGTCCAGGGTTCCTAATACAAGGTATGTTAAGCAATGAAGATAAATCATTGAAGAAGCCCTCTCATTAGAGGATTGCACAAAATGTGAGCAAAGCTAAACTAGATAAAGGGCGGGGGGGGGGGGGGCATTAAAAGAATTCCAGGGAAGAATGTTAGAAGTGGAAGTTTGTTGACTTAACTAAAATTTCCTTGAGTAATTAGCATTCCCAGAAATTGGAGTATCAAGGATGAAAGTGCCTGCCATGCCAGAAACAATTTTAATCATTTAGTCATCAACTATAGGAGGAAATATCCAAAACCTAAGTGGAGGGTTTAAAGAAATATAACTATTAAGTGGTAGAAATTATATATTTAAATCTATGTTTTCAACCAACATTCTGTTTGTTCTTTGTAAGCACAGATGTAGGCTCTGGAGTGAGACAGACTTATGTCCAAACTCAGTTTACTTTCTTCAGCAATAAAAATGAATAAGCCCTGGCTGGTAGCACAGTGGATAAGGTGCCGGCCTGCGAACCCAAAGGTTGCAGGTTCGATTCCCCAGCCAGGGCACATGACCAGGTTGCAAACCAGGTCTCCAGTCAGGTCTGTTGCTGGAGGCAGGTGAAATGCAACCATACATTGATGTCTGTCTCCCTCTCTGCCTCTCTCCCTTCCCCTCTTTCTAAAAATAATGAAATAAAATCTTTAAAAAAAAATGAATAATAATTACAATTAACTCACAGGATTGTTATGAAAAAAATTGTAAGTCTCAAGTTATTTAACATAGAATCCAGTATATATTAAGTGCTCAGTAAATTTGCTACTGCCTTAATTTTTGTGAAGTGTTTATAATAACCAGTTAGAGCCCAACTGAATTAAAAGTGTCAGTAGATTAATTATTGTTTGTAATGAATTTTAACGTTTTGCTGGCCACAGCAGTTATTTTCTTGTGGCAACAGAAAACTGAATACAGCTTAGGGTAAACACAATCTTTCCTGCTTAGGTTAGGCGTCCCACATGCATAGCCCCAGGAGGTGGAGACAGGCCCTGAATCACAGGACTTCAGAGAATATAATTTCCACAGACTTTGAGACACAGCCTAGGTGGAGAATCAGCACTCACTGAGACTCCAGCCATCATGACTGGTTCTGAGGCAGGCACTTTCACAAATTAGACTAATCAGAGCCAAGACTCCATTCTGATGTTTAAGTTGCGAACACTAGGAAAGGGTCATTCTCCCTATAGCATAGGTATATGCTATAGCCTAAAAATAGAGTTCACACAGGTAAAACTTAATGAATAAATATAAAATAAGATAAACCATATTCTGGTGATGATCTTTGAGCCTTTAAAATTAGCCCAGCATGGAAATTCACTGCTGAATTATAAGTTATTCAAACCAATTAAATCTTATTGTAGTTCACTTAAGCAGAGCTGGGTTTTCACTCACTTGTAACAAAAAAATAATAATAATAACTGGTTCAAGATGATTGAAACACTCCATAAAGGCTGTTGATCAAAAATTCTACTTAAAAATTTAATAGATCAGATTTATTTGTCTCAAATTTACTGTGTGAAAGTGGTTCTTAAGTATGTAGTATAACCTACTACACATTTACAATTGCCCACTGGCTGATTTCCCTTATTTTGAATTGTTGTTGTTGCTGTTTTTTTTTGTTTTTTGTTTTTTGTTTTTTTAAATAAGGAGTGTACTAATGGATAAAATAGTTAAAGCATAAATGTGGAAGGATTATCATGAGATTTTAAATGAAACTACCATTTTAAGTATCTTTTTAAAGAATTCTAAGTTTATGGTTATATTCTCTCATTCCTTTTATTTTGGAAATTAAAATAATTATGCACTTTTATATGTATATGTGTATTTTCCTTGTTACCTGAAGATGTGCCCAAAGACTAGAAAGCAATGGAAGATGCATTAACTTTAGCAAATTATCTTCTTGATAGCAAATACCTTAGGGCTTCAATGATAAGTATATATAAATGATTGTCACAAAGGCTGTTATCAATAAATCAACAAAAAGGAAGTCTTGGCAAAGATCTGGAGAAAAGGGAACCCTTGCATACAGTTGGGTGAGACTGCAGAGTGGTGCAGCCATTGTGGGAAACAGTTTAGAGTTTCCTCAACAATTTTAAAATAGAACTGTTTTATTATCCAGTGATCCCACTTCTCAGCATATATCTGAAGATACTCAGAACACTAATTTGAAAGAATAAATCCATCCCTATGTTCATCGCAACATTATTTATAATAGCCAAGATCTGGAAACAACCCAAGTGTCTACCAGTAGATGAGTGGATTAAAAAGCTGTGATACATTAACACAATGGAATCCTACCTGGCCATAATGAAAGGAAATCTAATCTTTTGCAACAGCAAGGATGGACCTGGAGATTATTATGCTAAGTGAAATAAGCCATTCAGAGAACAAAAGATCAGATGATCTCATTATATGTGGAATCTTATAAACAAAATAGAAATAGATGCTTGGATACATGACAGACTAACAGCTGTCAGAGATGAGGATATATGGTTGGGGGGAGCTGGGTGAAAGAAAGTAAAGAGATTAAACAATTGATTTTGTCAATTTATTGCACGCACCCTGTACACACAGTAAACACACATATACACAGACAATAGTGTGCTGTTAGAGGAAAGGGGTAGGTAGAAGTGGAAAAAGGTGGGGGAAGTGGGGAGACCTTGCCTGGGTTGGTGGATTCATGATGCCACATGTAGATTATGTTTCCTTGAGCTGTACACTTGAAACTTATATGGTTTTGTGAATTAATATTAGCCCAATAAATTCAATTTGAAAGTATTTAAAATTTTTAAAAAGTGTCCTGGAATGAAAATAGTTTAATGCTTTCTTCTAACAGAGAACAAAGCTTTTAACCTGAGGATTGTGGTCAAATTCTAGTTCCAGCAAGTTTGCCATGTAGATTGAAATCAATGCTATCTCATTTAAAAGCATAAAAGAGAGAACACATCTTCTCAAACAGTGGTCTTGGGCTTTATTGCTGGTTGACGTTAAACACTTTGATGTACCAAAGGCATAGTTGCAATGTGTATTCATCAACTTACTGCACAGAAGAGAGATACAATATCTACCCAGAGAGCTTGTTCCATTGGTGTCTATAAACTTGAGTTCTAGAATAAACTGATACCAAAAACATACAGGCTACCTCTCTGTGGGAGTAAAGGCAATCTGTGGTTTCAGATTGCCTCCATTTCTCTTATGCCCTTAAAAGTTCATATGGTAAATTTTAAAAATATAGTGAAAATGAGTTGGATTTGATAACAAGCATGTCAAATAAAGTTAGGAGATTATATAATTAGTTTATTATTAAACATGTAAAGCTAATTATATGTACTTCATTTCTTCTGCATATATAAAAGAGATATTGAACTTTCCTTTCCAAAAAAAGAGACCCATGAGAGATGTGATGTAGTAGGAGCCAGAAAAGAGGGTAAATATATGAGTGCTCAACGACATAGATTGAAAACGAGCAGAACCTCAGATTCAAAAGTAAAAAGGATATAAATTATAACATGAGAGAAAGTATTAAATCTTGTTATATAATTATTCTTGAACATAAGGTGAACTTGAATGATTTCACGAAGTTTTCCAGGACAGTTGGAAACGAAGGGTAAAAAAGAAATAGCATAGTAAAAATAAAATAAGCAATAATAATCAGTCCAAAACAGCAGCATATATTGTTCTGAAATATAAGATACATTCCCAAAATTTGGATCCTAGGTTGTCTGAAGGACAATATTCTCAAGGGTCATTATAGAGAATCTTCTATTTTTCAGCAGCTCTAGACTTTCCTGAGAGTTCTAAAATGATAGCAAATCACTTCCTCATCACCTTCAAACTTGGGGGATATATTGATAACATTCATGGCAGGTCATTTTTTATCTCTACATAGTAGGAAAATAATTCTACTTGATTTTAAACTACTATTTAATGTGCCAGAATGGTCTATATTAAGTAAATGATGTTAATGAAACCATTTAACAGGTTTTCAAATATGCAGAAATCTGTTGCCCAAACAAACATTTTGGGAGATAATTATTTATTTATAATTATATTGACAACTAAGTCAGACTGGAAAAACATAGTTTTGCTAGTAATTTGGAATATATGTTCAGAACGTGTATAGTGTGTTTGATAAAGAACAAAATGTGTACAATAATATCAATGATATTACTGTTGATGATAAAAACTTGAACAAAGTTCCCCTTTAATTTCTAAGGCTGAAAGCTAATTTTCTGAAGTAAAAGAAGGTAGGCTGTATTGTATCTATTTTTAAAAGAGTAAAATATACTTTCTAAAATGAATCTAAAACAATACCTAATTTTTATTTCAAAAATATTTTAATTGAGAGTACTGCCACTTGGAGGGTATATTTTAAACATGTTAAAGCTAGGAAATGCAAAAATGGGGTGGGGTTTGTACATTTCACAGAGAAATTTAGAGTGAAGAAATAAAAAGTGAGAACTGTGCAAGATACCCACAGATTGTTTATTCCTGCAATAGGACAGTCAGCTTTATTATGTTGTCTAACACAGACCATAGTCTTGTCACCCCACATCCTCATCTTGCTAACATGTACATTTAATCCCAAATATGAGCCAATAAGATAATGCAGGTCATGTAGCTGGTCAGGGATGCCACCTCACCCTTGTTGGAGAAGCAAATCAGTGTCATAACATATGTAACATTCAATCACTCAAAAACACAACCCAACCACAAAACATAAAATTTTTTAAAAGTTATTTTCTTTTATTATTATTATATATTTTAAATATTTTATTGTTGTTCTGTTACAGTTAACCTAATTTTTCCCCCTTTGTCCTCCTCCACTCAGTTTAGCCCCTGCTCCCATAGTCAGGCCCCTCACCATTGTCCATATCCATAGGTCATTCATATATATTCTTTGACTAATCCCTACTCCTTCTTTCCACCATTAGCCCCCTCCCCCACCCTCTGGTCACTGTCAGTCTGTTTCATATTTCTATGCCTCTGGTTCTATTGTACTCATTAGTTTGTTTTTGTTAATTAGTTTCCTCTTATAGGTGAGATCATATGGTTTTTGTCTTTCATTTACTGGCTTATTTCACTTGGCTTGCTAATTATTATTATTATTATTTTCTACAAATATTGAATGAAAAGTAATCCATTAACTCAGCTGTAACCAAAATGAGCCTACTTAATAGGTCATAAAACTCTTCCAGGTAAATAATGCAAATTTTTGTATATTGTGTTTTCATATAGCCTAGAGCTCTTAAAGATGGTAAGTGACCAATTATGTTTTTTTTAATTCCTTTGTTCATGTTTTCCAAATTCAAAGGCCTGAGCTTTAAAATTAATGAATGAGTCTGTAATCTTTTAGAGTGATCTTAACTACCCACTTTCACACACTAACAAAGAGACTAAAAGAATGCCAAACTAAAATTCATTTATCTTCCTGCAACATGCTTGATGATTTAAACTCTTAAATATTTTCTTAAGGAACAAGTAATAACCTTGTGCTTAATCTTCCTTCACATTTGACTGTGACTCTTATACCATTGCTCTAAATGAAATGTGTTATGTATGCATCCATTCACGGATGAATGTAGAGTTTCTGTTGTGGAAAAGAATTTACCCAGTGTCAACATTGAAGAGGCTGGTATTTAGGGGACAAAGGTTCCAACCCTTGGGAGACATAAGACCTGGCTTGTGCTGGCTCTCCAGCTATAGGGAAAGAGAAGAAACAATGTTTAGCGTACGTAACTGCACACAAACTCTCATGAAAAACATCAATCTGTTCTTCTGTCCTTGAATTCATTAAAAACTCACTTCCCACACAGAAAATAAAAACCACTTCTGATCAGAGTCCATGTCCATGTAACCCCTCAGAAAGAAAATGTCTGCAACTCCTTCATACAAAACAGGTTAGGGCCATTTGTCCAAATTTAAATCTGGTGATATAAACCTGAAATCTTCACCCACTCTACAAATGAGAAAGGAAAAGCAGGAGATGATTCAATGACCATCTTTTGGTGGCAAGATGCCTTATTTAGAGATCAGTATGTGCCTTATCACCCATAAGTTTCTCCTGTTTTTTCCAAAGAAGCAAATATAAATGGGAAAAAATACATTGTTGTTTTTCCTGGGTACAGAAGTGACTTTTAGTAAACTCCATTTGTTAGTACCTTAATTAAAAAAAAAAAAAAAAAAAGCCTTTAATAATAAATAGAAAAGTATACCAGAGCCAAAGGTATTTAGCCATCAAAATATGTAGTTATTAAATATGATCATCTTAATTTTGAAAAAAAGAAAATATTTGAGATAGTTTCAAATGCCTTAACTTTAAGATCAAAGAGAGTGATGAAGAGGGAAAATTAATCAAGAGTGTGAAACTTCCTAGTCAATGACCCATATATGTCAGGAATTAGTAGGCTAAACATAAAATAACAATCCGTATCGCTCCCTAGAGAAAAATTCCCATAGACTAAAAAAATTTGGTAATCATTTGTACATTTATGGTTTTTAAGTAATTAAAATTTATAAAAATGTACATATTCCATGATCATAACTTTTATTTCTTGACCTTATACTTCATTTTCAAAAGGTGAGAAGTTTTCTTTTGACATTTTACTGTATTATATTCTTGATTAAGCTCATCAACCTTATCTTAAATACTATATTTTTCTTTATTATTCTTTGAAGAGAGTATATAATTAGTAATGCAAATTGTGAGCTTGAAACCTGAAAGATGTGTTGCCTTTTTCAAGTATTTATCCTCTGAAATGTTCAAAATAACATATTGACAAAGGTGTATGCTGTACAGAGGCTTCAACAAAACATCTGTGATATGATTGCTGCTATGGCAACTGATTTATTAAACATTAAAATTAATAACTCTGAAAATCACTTAGGCTGACATGAAAGAAGGAACTTTGCAAATGTAATTGAGGTATAATAAGAAAATAATCTAAGCAAAGAAGGACCTCCTTTGTGTTGCCTTCAGGGACCAGAAAAATCTGTAGAAAAATGTCATGTCTGGTCCTGGGCCTTGGGGGCTGAAGCAACATGTGGAAGTTAATTGTGGTATACCCCCTGGGACATTTTAAAATATTTTGTGTAGGTTTTTATTTCTTTCCACATCTTTTTAAGACTGTTATTTGCAGGTTTAGTTCCTAGTCAGTAACCTCCAACCAAGTCCACATAATAACTTTTGAGGGCTTTCCAAATATTAGACCTTACTGTCATATTATTCATATTAAAAATTATTATTTAAACAATTAAACTATTTTTCTGTCTTAGGCAAAATTTAATTGATTTCTGTGGCCCTGAAAATTGCATTTCAATCTGATGTGTGAATAAAATTAAAACTTTTCCTGATCCTCAAATTTTCTTTGTCCTGTTGATTTTTTTAAAAAATTAAAAAAAAACAAAAAGTACACATTCATGGTTACAGAATAGACAGCAGGGTGTTATGAAGAATAAAGGAAGTGGAGAAGCCAAAGAACTTATATGCATGACACATGGACATGAAGTAAGGGGTGCATTGCCGGAGGAAATGGGGTATTAGGTGGAGTGGGGCAGAGGGGAAAATTGGAACAACTGTAATAGTAAAATAAATAAAATATATTTAAGGAAAACCAAACCAAACCAAACAAAACAAAAAACGTAAAATAAATTAAAATATTTTTAGGGGCCTAAAATTATTATGGGCCCCAGATACTGTGCCTAAAATGCTGGTGAATTAGTCAACCTGTCCTCTCTCACATGTTTACTCTTGACCAACTATGTATAGATAGCCAGATATTCATAAAAGAAGGGAACAAAGGGAATCAGACATTAATTATAATAAACTGGGAAGTTGAAACAGATATTCAACTTCGATTAAGCTTACTAGGAAACTCTGGCATTTACAGACTCCTTCACACACTCCAAGGGACTACCACTGAGGAGATTTAATTATTCAAGCAGGCAGGGAAACCCCCCTGGGGGTGCTACTAGTTGGTACCAAATTGTCTGGGGAAGGAAAGGGAGGGAAGCATATGTGAAATAGAAGCCAAAGTAGTGACCATAGAGGCATAGAGGCCTGTCAGTCTGGGATAGGGATCTATTGGTTAGAGGGTAGACACAGAGAAAGCCCAGGGAAGCTTGGAAAGTTGATTGGTTATTTTGCAAAAGTGTCTAGTTCTTCCCAAGCCCAAGATAACATAATTTCAGGAACCAAAGACCTTCTCTCACTCATTAAGTAACATGTGCTGGCCCCTCTTGTTTAGGGCATTCTCTAGCCATAGTGACCACACGTGTCTAGCTGCCCTCACCCCACCCCGAGGAGCCCGGACACAATGGCACAGCAATGGATCACAGCTGCAAACAGCACTAAGCTACCTGGATAGAAACTGAGATTGAATAGCAGCCAACTGATCCCCATGGCAAGCCAGGCAGGCACCAAAGGACCAAGCTTTAACATGTCATAGAATCTCAGGACATTGACCCTATTTCTGGCCCTGGTCTTCCTGGTGGGATGAACAGTGATGGGCTATTGGGAACCCAGGAGGGGCACTCTTTTGATTTTGCATCTGATGATCCACATAAATCTTATCATCAGATCTTATTCTCCCTTGTGGGCCTCCTGGAAGGCTTTCCTTGTGACACCACAAGCACCTCACTTCCACCGGCAACTGTACATAGATGCTTACAGAGCCTGTCTACAAATCAGTGTCTGCCTCTTCACAAGCTCAAAACCCTCTGGACATCTCTTGAATGTCTCATTATTATATCACATCAATGAGCCTAAACATCAAATATATGCATTCAGTTAAAAAGCTATTCTCATTAGTACTCTGACCTGTTAATAGACCATAATCTCCCTCTCCTATTTACTATAAAGGACAGCACTACAACCCCAAGTTACCTGTGGTTGCCAGGACTAGGACAAGTTTTTATTCTTATTCATGTTTATTTAAATAACTATAACTTCATTAATCTTCATTGTATAATAACAGAAACATTTTATTAAAACTGATATATCTAGCTCTGGCTGGTGGCACAGCGGATAAGGTGCTGGCCTGCGAACCCAAAGGTTTCCCCAGCCAGGGCACATAACCAGTTTGCACGTCAGGTCTCCAGCCAGGTCCGTAGCTGGAGGCAGGTTAAAGGAAACCGTACATTGATGTTTATCTCTCTCTCTCTGCTTCTCTCCCTTCCCCTCTCTCTGAAAATAATAAATAAAATCTTTAAAAACAAAACAAAACTGATATATCTAAGAAAGGTAAAACAACTGAAATAGTTAACTTTCAGACAAATTATTATGGGATATCAAACTACTGTCTTATACTAAGACAAGATCAGTTCAAAAGATACATGTTGAAAACTCCATATTGATCAACACTTTTTCCAATATAACTCTGGTTTCAAGTAAAATGAAGAAGCTATCCATCTTATGACATGTAGTGAAAACTATGTAGGTAAAAAAAGAAAAAAGGGCAAGGTCGTTTAGTGAATTTATATTTATTAAAATGTCATCTCTATGGACTAAATTTTGTCCCCCATCCCTAAACCCTCAATATGACTGTTTCTGAATGTAGAGCCTGGAAATAATAATTAAGGTAAAATTAGGTCACAAAAATAGAATTGTGATTTAATAGGACTGGTGTTCTAATAAGAAGATATAACAAGGATCCTCTCTCCCTGCCTCCATGCACAGAGCAAAGGCCACGTGAGAGTACAGTGAGAAGGCAAGTGTCTGCAGACCAGGAAAAACAGCTACACCTGAAAGCAACTGTGAGGGCACCTGACTCGAGGTCTCCAGCCTCCAGAATTGTGGGAAAATATGTTTCTGTTAAGTCACCTCATAAATGGCACTCTGTAATGTCAACCCAAGCTGACTTATCAACCCAAGCTGACTAATATAGTTACTAATAAAATACTGCCTGTTACCTGAGATTGATTAGTCATTGTGAAATGCACCATAGTCATCCCAGGGTGCTCCTTCCCAATAATTCAGTTTCACACCAGTTTCTTATTTGTTCAGAAAAATTAAAATAATAACTAATATTTATTGATTCCCTCCTATGTTAAACATTTTAACTCAACCCATAATCCTAATTGTTATCCCCATTTTGTAGCTGAGAAAACTGAAACACAAAAATGATATTAACTTCTATAATATTGTGTAACACAATGGAGCTAAATTTTAAACCTTAACCATCTAACTACAGGAGCTATTTTTTTTTCTGTTTTATTAACCCAGAATATTATATGATCTGTTAAAGAGCAGGAGTAACTAGAAAATGCTGAATATCAACTTTCCTATGCAGAGCTTTTAGTAGGTATGTTTTGTTTCACAGATGAATTCTGATAAGGAGAAAAATAGTATGTACCCTCTCTACCTAGCAGCATAGATATGGTTGTGCCTGTAACCAGGACTAAAATCAAATTATAATAACCAAATCCATAACCCTTTAATGTTGGGGGGTGCTTTCTAGCACTTCTTTTTTAAAAAGATTTTTTATTTATTATTTTTTAGAGAAAGGGGAAGGGAGAGAGGCAGAGAGGGAGAGAGACATCAATGTATGGTTGCCTTTTACCCGTCTCCAGCCACAGACCTGGCTGGAGAACTGACTTGGAATTGAACCAGCGACTTTTGAGTTTGCAGGCTAATGCCTTATCCACTGTGCCACCCACCAGGGCCTCTAGTACTTCTAAATAGGCTTTCATTATTCTCCTATAAAGGGGGCTTTTGGAGATGCAGAATGACACCCCCAATGACACACATTTGCAAATAGACTTGACTTCTGGGTGTACAGCTCAGCACTCTGCAAAATACTGTGCACTCTTCAGATTTCCTGCTGAATTTATTTTTTGAACCCTCCCAGGAAGAAGACTAATTTTAATCATGCTGAGGGAGCAATGCTAGTTTGTTTGGGTGTGCTTGCTAAGGGGTCTGCTCTTAAGTTGAAGAAGGTGTTTTGTGGGTAGTAGGTCATCGTCTGTCCTCCTACAAGGTCTGAACCTTGCTCTGGCTTATAGGATGTAGTTTGTGTCTAGTTAAAAGCTACCCAAAATATCTTATGATGAGTTCTGGTAAGATCAAATACAAACCTTTTAAAATATGAGTACTTCTGCTGGAAATTATACACACATCTCTGATTATTGTTATAGGTTCATCAGTATCAGATTCCCTTATGTTAGGGAAATCTGCTATTAATACAATCATTAACTAAAAGCTCGTTACTGTTCAGTGATTTTTAACAAATAGAGCATCTCCTTTGAATGTCAAAACAAAACAGCATCTCTCATATATGTCAAAATTAAAGAAATAGATAGGGCTGTGAATTCCTATTATTATGTTGGTTTTCGAACATAAACTTATTTATTAAATATCACTGCAAATCACTGAAGCTAAGATAAGAGACCTCAGTTTCCATAATAATATTTTTGTTCACAGCACTTTGTTCAGAGTCCTTCTGCATATATTTAATAAAGTATTTGAAAGAGTTGTGGCCATCTAAGCAGAAATTCCTCATTCTGCGACTCTGACATGCACTGTTTATTTTTAATAAAACTCTCTGTATGACAACAGGCAAGGTTAACTGGGTAGTTTCCTGTGTATAGGCAATCAACACCATGGTGAATATGAAGATATTTAAAAATTTTTAACATTGATGCAACAAGTCAGCAAAAAGCTTCTATACACAACACTGTTAGGTGTTCTGAGATTAAAAGCATATAAGAAAAATAAATATCAGATACACACAAAAGCACACACACATGCACACACATTAAGCATGTAATTTACCACTAGACTTGCAATCACTCCTATTTCACACTCCTGCTCTAAAATTCTGTTGCTCATTTTCCTTAAAAAAAGATTCTGAAATCCTGTAGTTCCTTATTCTACTTGTGGCTGAAATGTCTACTAGCTATAGAAGAAATATTCAAAATCCTCACCATGACAAAGAACATGTAGTTAATTATCATTACTTTTAATTTATGGCAGAGGGTCTCTGTCTTCCAGACTACTGAAAAGTCTACTTGAAAATGAAAGAGGTGAATTGTTTATGTGGTTGTTATTAAAGACAATTAACAATTAACATATTTTTAAAAAATATTTTATTATTTCCAGAGAAAAAAAGGGAGAGAGGCAGAGAGGGAGAGAAACATCAATGTATGGTTGCCTTTAACCTGCCTCCAGCCACGTACCTGGCTGGAGACCTGGCTTGCAACCTGGTTATGTGCCCTGGCTGCGTAATTGAACCAGCAACCTTTGGGTTCACAGGCCAGCGCTTTATCCACTGTGCTAACAGCCAGGGCCAATATATCTTAACCACATTAAGATGGTAAAACTAGTTAGACAAACAACTTCCCACCTAAATTTCCAGAAATACCTGCTCAGTGATTAGCCAGAGTGAACTGACTGCTCTTCCTGGCCTGTGGCCCTGACAACCCAATTGGAGTCACTACAGGGTTGGACTTTGCCAGGCTCCTCTGAAAAGTGTTGTTTTCTATGGAACCACTATTAGCCAAATATGGAATTGCCCTACAGTATTCTACAGTCCATTGATATCATGATCCAGATGAGCAAACAGTCACCAACCAACCATTCTGAGCAGTTGTTTGGGATCACATCCCAAGCAAAACATTTAATCTCTGGGGTGGAGGTAAGGATGGCTATTAGCATAGAGAGTCAACTTGAGAGATAAAAAGAGAGTAAAGAGGACATCTTAATTACAAATTTTGGTTCAGTTATATTAATTAGATACACCTAAATTTATTTTAGAAATATGTTATATCCAACAAAGTTAAAATTTAAAGCAGTAATTTGGCCTATATAAGTGAATTTTTAGCAATTGTATTTGTATTTGACCTTCACCCTCAAAATCTGTTTCAATCATTTACCTGTTTTGTTTATTGAACACTTAATTCTGTACACATTCTCATTGTCATAAAGTTTCTATTCAGTTGGTGAATATGTACAATAAATGAACACATTCATGTTATGTCAGTGGTAACAGGTGCATTGAACAAAAGTATAAAGCAGGATAAGAGTATGTGAAATAAAACTGCAAAGTGTGGGGTCAGTGTTACTTACAATATGGTATTCAAGAAAGACCTCTTAGATAATTTTTGAGCAGAGATTTGAGTGAAAGAGAGCTTTAATATTGGAAAGAACATAATTTCTTCCAGAGAAAATAGTATATTCCAAAGCCATCAACCCCTCCCTATGTAATAGAAAGGACATATTTTTAAGAGGAGCTAAAGACAGAAGTCTAATTCATGACTAGATGTAATTAAAATCACCAGTGAATCCTATAGACCATTCTCAGTAAAGACATCATCAGAAATAATTTTATTAGATTTGAGACATAATACAAGTATTCATAAGGGGTAAAATGCTAACTTGAAGATAGGATCCAAATTCAGAATAATGAATAATTAAAAGTGGCACCAGAGAGAAATTTAATTTCAATACGAAAAAAATTAATAAAGAATGCAAATAACTTGAGAAGTAATTGCATGAAGTTTATTAAATCTTCATAACAACTCCATGAGTCTGGAATTTACTATTTTACTGTCACTGAAGAAGTCATGAAAATGAGATTAGGAAAAAAATCATACCAGGCAAAAAATTACCCAGATGCTTAGGTTAGAGATGATGAAGATTTTTTGCTAGTCTTCCCCTTGAAAAGTGAATCTAACCTGTCTTAGTGACTTGTTTATCCAATGAAATGCATCAGGAGAAATTTTCTGGGACTTCTAGTACTAGTTATAAGTATTTTTGCTTCTGCTTTCTTGGAAAGCCCTTACTGGATGTCCTTAGCTGGCATGTAGAAGTCCTATTAGCCTGAGACTGACATGCTGAGGTGGCCACATGTGAGCCCACCCTTCTAGCATCCCTTTCAAGGGCCATCTTGCATCTTTAAGACAAGGCTAGCCACCACCTATTTGTCTCTGAGTTCCCTTCATGAATGCATATAGAGCAGAAGAGGCATATGACTGACTCCTGCCCTGTTCTTAAGCCATAAAATTAAGAACTATTATAAGATGGTTGCTAGGTAAAATTTCTATGCTTGTGAGGTAGTTTGTTAATCAAAAATAGATAACTGGTTTTTAGTTGATAGGTGGACTTGAACATGAAATTAAAAATTAAAAAAAATGTAATGATGTAGTTTTAAAAAGCTCATGAATTAATTCAGATGAGATAGAGGCCAAAAATCATAATTCTTATAAAAAATAAATCATGAAGTAGTAATATTTATGTAGAAATTAGGACATTTATGTATACTTTGAAGCTGAAGTAATAGGCCAAAGAAAGAAAACTTGGAGAGAAAGGAACTTGTCAGTTGATTGAGCCCTATTTGTGGGAGACATATTCCAATTTTAGAAACTTAATCTAAAAATCTTTCTCAATACTGCAGTGAGTCATAAATCTAACTTTCTGTAACATGCTGTAAAATGTTTTAAAGATAGTTTACTAGTGAGTCTGAAACACTTATGTTGATTTTCAAGCTCAAGAAATACCAGGGATCAGTGTCTTCCTAAACAGCTCTTGAGAATTCCTTGAATATGAATTTTATAGATCATTCTGCCTGGACACAAGTAAACTGAACAATATAAAAATAAATAAATGTCTTTGAATTTATACAGTCAAAGGACAGAACTCCAAAGAAGTACAGGGTTAACTACATAGGTTTATGATTATGCTATATTTGGAGCTAAATTATTTGACCAATAATTATTTAATAATAAATGAATGATTTTTCATTTAAATAATCATATTCACTAAAAGGTCAACTATTTTTTGAGTGTCATGCATTGAAAAGTCTGGTCTATTTGTTCGCCTTTGCTTTTTAATTGTGTTGGTGTTACAGAGGGAATATTTCTAGAATACAATTTCCATAATATCAGAGGCTCAGACAGACCTCAGCGACAGTTCAGAGGATACCCACAGACATATTTAATGTGTTTAAGAATTGTGAGGTAAGATCAAGACTAGTAGGGAATGTATTTCTCACTCCTAACAAGCAAAGAAAGTACAGATCGGCTTAAAATGAAACATTTATCTTTGATTTTGTAATTTTACCCTGTTTCTTCTGAGCCTTGGACAAAACTCAGAATGCTGTTCCTTGAAGGCTCTGATGAGGGTCAGCATCTGCCCTACTGTTGTAGTTGAGCCCCTTCACAGTCCTTCAGTTCAAATAGCAAGGAGTTTCTTTTCAGGAGGCGAACTCTGTAGGTAATTGCAGTGATACCCACTTCGTATCATCCTACCCTAATCTAAATCACACCCTTGGCAAGCCAAGTCAAAGACTTACCAGGCAATGGGAATTAATTGGCACCATATCTTGCAGTAAGATATGCAGGTGGAGTACCATTCATAGTATCCTGCAGTAAAATAATTTGGCAGAATACATTTCATAGACACCAGCTCCCACCCACCATCAGTCAGATTTTCAGGGTTGTTTCTGTGATGGCAATTGAAGATTTATAGACATACACCTGTAATTCCCTTTATGCGGCTCCCAGTTATCTTGCTGGTATTTCTCAAGTACCCCTCCAGTGGTCTTCATAGACTAAGGCTTCGAGACCCTCCCTGTCTTGACTCTTTACATCTAGTGACAGCCTGTAAATAGCCTTGGCTGTAGTTTCCATCCTCCTTTACCTCTGATCTCAGGCCTCTGCCTACTCAGTGATTTCCTTCTTTAGCCTTCTAATGTCCCAATTTTTCATTTCAGGCCAACCCTTTGTCCCTTCGGGCATTGCAACCCCTTGCTTTGCTATCCAAAAAATTAATTGGGAGTTTATCAAAGACAATGTGAATATCTGCTGGATAAACTATTTACATTTAGCCAATAGGGTGTTAACATTACAATATATACTTAAATCAGTTTCTCTGGGAAGAACAAAAGTTATGATGAATTTCATCTTTTATCTTGGATTTTTTAAGAATCTTAGTTTTCTGAAATCTCAGCTCTTTCAGCTGAATTTCATCACAGTCAATTTTATTTAGATTCATTCTATAAAATGGCATTCTTGAATTTTGACTGGTGACATGTCCAGATTGCTACTCCTTGGCTTTTTTCATAAGTCCAACTGATGCCTAGGTGGCCAAGAAATTCCGCCTGTGTTTTCTTACTTTTTTCTCCAATTTCAGGCTTTCAGTGATCTTCATAAGGACCACTGAAATTGATGTTGCCTTGCCTTTCCCTATTGCAATCTACTCTTTCACTACCAGCAGAATATCTTTCTTTCTTTTTTTTTTTTTAATTTTATTTTTGTTGTATTACATTCATCCCCTTTTTGCTCCCCTCTGTCCCCCTCCCCACCCACCCATTCCCCCCAAAGTCAACCCCACCTGTTGTCCATGTCCATGGTTCCTTTATGCTAGGTTCTTGTCTAAGCTGCTCTCCTTCTTTGCCTCTGCCTCCTCCCTCCCCCCAACCCCGTTCCCCCTGACCACTGAAGGCCTATTCCTTGTATTCATATACTTGGTTCTGTTTTGCTTGTTGTTAGTTTTGCTCATTATTGTCCCGTAATGGGTGAGATCATATGATATTTGTCCTTCACTGACTGGCTTATTCTAACCCAAAATGAAGTCAATTACTCCTCTAACAACTTTGGCTCCCCACCCACCCTCCAGCTCTAAAATAAGAATCCTTGGCATATAGTGAGGAAACCTTTGACGTTTGCCACTAACTACTCTCTTTGTGCTTCTCCTTGGCCATTCTCTCCTATAAAACTTAACCTCCAACCATATCAAATTTCCTCCCTTTCCTAATAATCAAAATATGTCACAACATAATAAACTTCCATGCATTTTCTCAAGCTGTTTCTTTGCTTAAATGGAATTTCAGTACTCAAATTCAAAATTCCTATCTTTATATAGGTATCTCTCATGTTTCTATAGCACTTTATTCACTCACCCCAGAGTGCTAATCACATGATATGAAATGATTTAATTATATATTTATTTGCTATCACATGACTAAAAGTGTTTCAACAATAGGTAACATTCTTCATAGCGTAATGCAGAAAGCATCACAATGTGGGGATTCAATGCAAATCTGATTATAGTGTCTTTTAAGTTCAACATACTCAATTATATGTGGATATCATTTCTTTTAAGCAATATAACCAATTTCATGGATTGGGTTCCCACTGCTATCTGTATTTAGTGATTTGGAGCCTTAGCCTCCTTTTTTCTTAATCTTCTATGCATAACACAGGACTTAACATATACATATACGGGTTTGTATAGTGTTCCTATGAAGTCTTTTGTAAGTCACAATGGCATAAAGCAAAGAAGCAATTACCATTAATTTATATAAAATAATTTTTGAACAATTTTAGACCCAAACAATAGCCTATCAACTCACACCAAATATGCTTAATTATATCTAGCTTTTTGCCAAGCTTAGCACTCTTGCAAGAACTTTTAGGCTTTTCTGATACCTTAACACATATCTTGTTAACAGGTGCACAAAATACATAGAAACAAAGCACAGGTGCTCACAAACTCAGTTCAAGGCTATGGTGCTTGATGCTGGGATGCTGATTGGTTTGTCCAGGGGAAGGTGCATGACTGTACCATTTTTGATGCTGGTGTGGTTGATGTATCTAACAGCAGCTTACTGCAAAACAAATGCTGAATGCTATTTTCACTTTTTACCTTTACTTGTAAATATGGAAAATCCTTTTCTGAATCCTTTTGGTTAGTGAAAACAGATACTAATGCAGTAATGTAAAATCAAAGTGCTGTAGTGAAAACTCTCAAATAGTGGGAGATAACTATATTTGGAGTTAACTCAATATTTGAAATAAATGAATAAATATGGTTCACAATATTATTTTACCAATTAGATGTTAAATTTAAAAATGATTATGAAAGCCTGATTTCTCCTTTAAATATATACTTCCAAAACAACATTGAGAATATGTTTATATAATTGTGCATGTGTTTGGTAATATGGCAACTTATAGCACTTAGAAAGTAATTTAAAAAAAAATGAATTATAGGCACAGACCTGAGAACCCAAAGGTCACTGTTCGATTCCCCAGTCAGGGCACATAACCAGGTTACAAGCCAGGTCTCTAGCCAAGTCCTTAGCCAGAGGCAGGTGAAAGACAACCATGTTGATGCTTCTCTCTCTAAAAAAATGTTTGTATTAATATCATTTGAGAGAATAACAGAAAGCAGTAATTAAATGATGAATTGTCTGGATGTAAAAAATTAAGAAAGAAAAGAAGTACACATTGGTGGTTACAGAATGGACAGTGGGATGTTAAGAATAATAAAGGAAATGGAGAAGCCAAAGAACTTACATGCATGTCATGTGAACATGAACTAAGAGGGGTATTGCCAGAGGGAATGGTGGTACTGGGTGGTGGGGAGCAAAGATGGAAAACTTAGGACAACTGTAATAGCAAAATCAATAAAATACTATACATCTTAAAAGTTACAAAGAAAAAATTCTAGATATACTCAAATATTCTTAGTAACAAATGAGGAAACAAACTCATTTTAATTTTCTCCACTCAGAGTATAACAAATAAAAATTATTTTCAAGTGAATATTTTGGACAATTATGCTGAAATTATTTCTTATTTCTGAACTTAATCTAATTATGCTAAGAAAATTTATTATAATTTTAGTTACTATGAAACTATGCAATAGAAAGTATTATATAACTGATATGTTCAAAATATAATTACTAAGTAGCACAAGACATAAAATATTCCCAAAGTTTAACATATATTTAAATCCACATAACAGTTTAAAAATTAAGCTTGTTAAAGCACTAAGGGCATATAATAGTTCAGTTTTACCAGAAAATTGTAAATTGGGCAACAGGGCAAATTGTTAATTTGATCTCATTGTACATGTGAGAGTAGATGGTAGATTATTTAAATGTATGCATTTCAATGACTTCTATTAAAGACCTTTAACAAAATTTGAAACCTGGGTTCACAGCACCTTATTTATACTTTACTTAAGAAAATAGGTATACAGTACCTTATTTATATTTTATTGAAGAAAAGAGTTCCTTAGAATAAAGAAAGAAACATTGCAGAAAATTCTTTAAATTTCCCTGGCCTTTACCCCAGCCCACCTACAGACATTGCAACAAAGTCAACTTGGCACGCAAACTCCATTAAGAGGGAAAATATTCTTCCTGACATTTATAGGTTTATTTTTTAAGAAGAAATTATAAAACTTTCCAAATATGTAGAAATCCATTAAAAGCAACGGTGTGCTAGAGGCAGAACTAACTTTTATAGCATTGCATGTCATTGCTTCACTGGTCTCACCACGTAAACCTTCTTTCCAATTAGACTGAGTACCACAAGAATCAGGGAATGCATAAACATCCTAAACACATACTGAACATGCCACTTTGAATTTGCCACCAGCCTATTACAATATATCCATCAAATACTCCAAGGAAGTAAGGCACACCACACTGCAGGGACATTTAATGGTATTCCACTCAAACATAAAGTGCTTCGAAAACATCGTACACCCCTAATGCGGTAGATAAACATTTTATCTTTCTACTTTAAGTGGAATATAATTCTCAACCTTTGATCTAATATAATTTAAGGTGTGTCAAGATGGATTTTTGGCAGAGCAAGCTAGTGAAAAGAAAGGTTTAGCACTTTGGTTCCTGGAGATGCACATCCCAGACACGGCTTTGGCAATAGTTGGGATTGTACCGCCAGTTTGACTACAGGAAATAAAAGAGGTGCTATTTGAGGGAAAGAACTTGGGTTAAAATGGAATTGCTGCTGTAAAAGATGTTCAACTCACATTGCCATATGGGTTTTTTTGGAACCATTCCCATTCATATTAGCTATATTCCTGGCACTAGGAGCAGCATTTGGATCTGCGACATGTTTTTGCTGCTTTGTAACTCTCTGAAGGTAATGTCATGTTGTCACACCTTCACAGTAAAAATAATTGATAATTTCAACAATAAGATCAGGATAAAAAGCTCAAATAATTCATCTTATACCATGGAGTCTATAACAACAAATACATTATCTAATACTGTTCAAAATTACTCTACAATTTGACATAGAGGTATTCCACTAATTAACAAGGGCAGGGAGAAAATCATTTATTTTTATTTGGAGAATTTATACAAAATAAATACAATCTGTCAATTCTCAGTTAATTTTAAAATATCACAATATCAAAAAATACTTTTGTGCTACTATATATAAATACTTGTCTAGTGAATTCATTATCATATTGCTCATTAAGAACCTTCAAAGGGCTCTGGCTGGTGGCACAGTGGATAAGGCGTGGGCCTGTGAACCCAAAGGTTGCAGGTTCGATTCCCAGCCAGGGCAACATAACTAGGTTGCAAGCCAGGTCTCCAGTCAGGTCTGTGGCTGGAGGCAGGTGAAAAGCAACCATACATTGATGTCTCTCTCTCCCTCTCTGCCTCTCTCTCTTTCCCTCTTTCTAAAAATAATAAAATAAAATCTTATTAAAAAAAAAAAGAACCTTCAAAGGTAACATGCATCATTCAATCACTCATTTATTCATTTATTTAATAAATATTTACTGAGCATATACTATGTACCACACTCTGCATTTAGTTTGGAGGATTCGTATCAAGTTTAGTAAACCAACTAGACCCAATTCTTTTCTAGTAGGTTGAGAGCCCTGAACACAGATTTTTAAAAACAGGATATAGAGGTATTAAGTAATATAACTAAGAGACTGGATTTTTTAGAGAGATCTGAATTTAAATTCTCACTCTTTGGTCAATATTCAGATTATGTGAAGAAAATAATTAAGTTCTGAGTACTTTAATATAACTACCAGTAAAGTAGAGACATTTTATAGCAGTACTTTCAAATGTGCAGTTTATAACTATGGAGGTATTTTAATTTTAACTGTGTTTTCAACTAAATAGTATTACACCAAATTTTATAAAATATATTTATTTTGTTAATACTAATGCATGTGAGGCAAAGGTATAGAAAATAGTATCAACTCTCTCTGCTTTGAAAGTTAATCCCAATCCCCTGGTTTCCCTCCATAAGGACAACTACTTTCTTGAATATCTCTCCAAAGGTAATCACAAAATTTTACACATATGCCTGTGTGTTCATGTATACACAGACTCTTTTTGCCACACAAATGTCAATGTATGAATTGAAATTATATCTGGAAAATAACTCCATATGGTTATATAAAAGCTGCCTTATTATTTTAATGGATGCCTAATATATCATTGAACAAATGTCTCATAATTATTATCTGATCACATATTTACATGAAATTATTTCTATTATTTTAGTAATATGAATAAGGCTGCAGTAATTATTCTTGCTGTTCTTGCTCTTATCTAATTTTGCACTTGGGCAAACATATTTATAGACTACATATTAGTGGTGGCATATATATATAAATATATATATAAATATAAATATAAATATATATATATATATATTTATATATATAATGGATATTGTCCAATTGTCCTTCAGCTAGATTATGAACATTTACGGTCAGGTGTAAGAGTGTTTTTCCACAAACTTGGGACAGGGTTTTATCACTAAAGGCTTCACTTTTTGTCATTCTAATGTGTGAATTACTATTGCCTCAATTTTCACACTTCTCTGGATACAAGAAAGCTTGAGACCCCTTTTACATATTTGAAAAACTTTTCTGGAAACTTTTTTGTTATATCTTCTACCCATAGTTCCAGTGAATTATTGTTCTTTTACTAGATTTTTAGAATATCTTTAATATATTAAGGGATTATGGAAATTAGGCATTTATTTAATGCATGTCTGTTTTTCCCAGTTTGCCACCTTAAGATTTTGTTTTTACACTACAGACATTTGCAATTTCATGTGCTCAAATATCAATTTTAACACTTTTTATGTTTTATATTATACCCTAAATGCCTTTCTTACTACATGCATGATCATTTAAAAAACAAAACAAAACAAAACAAAATTACAGTATTAAAAGAATAATCTCCACGTTTTCCTCTGGTCTTTTTGTTGGTACTGATATTTTGATGTTTGAGGAATGTATTAAATATAAGTATGAAGTAAAATTCAACATTCATTTTATTTTTTAGAGGCTACATAGTATAATTTTTTGCAGTATAAAATGCCACATTTAGTTTTTAGCAATTGCCCTATGTATTTAAGTATATATCTGAATTTTATATATGGGTTTCTTCATTTTTCACATATTTATGTATTTGAACATCACTGCTTTACTTTTTATAGTCTTACACACACACACACACACACACACACACACAAACACACAGTTGTTGTAAGCATTCCTAGAAGCCATAGGAAAATTTTTTTAAGCACTTCTTTTTAAGATTTTACTTATTACTTTTAGAGAGAGGGGAAGGGAGAGAGGCAGAGAGGGAGACAGACATTAATGTATGGTTGCCTTTCACCTGCCTCCAGCTACAGACCTGGCTAGAGGCCTGGCTTGCAACCTGGTTATGTGCCCTGGCTGGGGAATTGAACCAGCGACATTTGGGTTGGCAGGCCAGTGCCTTATCTACTGTTCCCCCAGCCAGGATGGAAATTTTTTTTCCACAGAAGATTTTTGACTATTGATTCAATTGTTTGAACTAATGCCATTATTCTGTTTCCAAACTGGTTTAGTAAAATACATTTAGGAATTCATCAGTGTAATCTAAAAATTCAATTTTAGTGGCATATGCTTTTTATAAATTTTTCTTCTTTCTTTTTAGAGTGCAGAACATTTACATCATGATTCTTTACAAATATGTGTCTCTTACTCTTCTCTCTTTATTTTAAATAGTTTTTACTTTCAATTTCTAAATTAAATGTTTCCTCTTGTGCCTATTATTTCTTCTTTCCTAGTTGTGATTTATTTTGCTTTTATTTTATAATGTCTTTAAATAGATGTCATGATGCACTTGTTACATACATATTGATTTTGCTAAAGTGGTCCCCAGAATTGCTGTTCTCTGTGCCTTACCAGTTAGGAAGACTCTCTCGGGAGGACTTGGGATGAAGAATAGCAGCTGCCATTCTGTAGGGTGACACATTTCTAGTTATTTTGTCAAATGCTAATATGGGTGATGTTGGATTTGCAGAGAAGACCGAAGTCCTTGTCAGTTGATTTTGAGTGGATCAAATGGAACATTATACTTAATCAAATGGAGCCAGTAAGAAGAAATTCCAGTTGTCCTTGAAGATCAGACTCTGACTTAGCAGGTGGGCCTACAATGACTCACTCCTCTCCTTTCCTCTCCCTTTCTTGTTTCCCATCTGTGGACTGCAAACTTCAGTTCATGGTCCTGGGAGTCCAGCCTGCTAGTGATATTTCCTTCTTTTATCAGTCCTGCTTCACTGATTTGATATTGATTTTATTCAAACAAATTTTTCATCTTGTTTTGAATTTAGTGTTACACCTCTATTTATTTTGAAAATGTATGCCATATGCGTAATTTATCTAAGTCCAAAGTGAATTGATATATTTGTACTCCTCCTAAAACATTAAAACCTTTTCCTCTTATTTATCTCTTTCCCTTACTTGAATAATATGTTGTGATGGAAAATATTTTAACTGTGCTTTTATTTTCTCTATTTTTGCTTGTTCTACCAACATGTATTTATATTTATCTACATACTTACCCCAATATTCTTTCTGTTCTCCCTTTTCCATCTTAGATCTTCAGTCAAAACTAACCTTTCTGGGAGCAGTTTATACAAAAACCTAGTATAAAGGAACCATGGACATGGACAACAGGTGGGATTGACTTTGGGGGAAATGAGTGTGTGGGGAGGGGGACAGAGGGGAGCAAAAAGGAGATGGATGTAGTACAACAACAATAAAATTAAATAAAAAAAAAAACTAACCTTTCTTCTGGTAGGATTTCATAATATGGAATTACTTTTAATGAGGTTCTGACGGTAACAAATTATCTCATTATTTCGTGTTGAGTGGTATCTAGTTTTTATCCTAATTCTTAAAACAAATTTTCATTTAGTATAGAATTATAAGGTTCACAGTAAATTTTTATTTAGTTTATGAAGATATCTTTACATTTTCAACTACCATTGCTGTTGTTGAAAAATCAATTACTGATTTAAATGTTTCTCCTTTCAGATTAATTTCTTCTAATGTCCTCATTTTTTTTCTGGTTGTATTCAAATTTTGCATTTGTTATTGGTATGCTATAGTTTTACTCTCATGTGTCTATAATTTTTTTGCATTTATACTACTTAAGAATTTACTGAAAATCTTGAATCTGAATATTGCTGTCTTCATCAGCTTTTGAAAATTCTCAACCACAATTTTTTCAAGTATTATCTCAACCCATTTTTTTTTTTCCTTCAAGGACTCTAATCCAACATACATTATAACCTCTCACTCTGTTTCCTATAGCTATGAATTTGTTGTAATTGATGCAATTTTCTTTGATCTATTCTAACTCAATAATTATATCTTCATCTAGTTCAATGTACTATTGATTTGATCTATTGACTTTTTTGTTTCAATTATTTAGATTTCATTAATATAAGCTCCCTTTGATTTATTTCAATTTTTAGATCATTTATATAGTTCCCTATTTCCTTGTATGTACTTACTTTTTCTCTTTAAATATAGTAAATTTTGTTATTTTCTAGTATGTATCTGATAATTCTAGTATTCAGAGACTTTGTGGTTTGTTCCTGTTGATTTCCATTCACAGAGAATTCTCCTCCTATACTTGGTCAACTTGTACTGTGTGCTACACATCATGTTTGAAGCTGATTGAATGAAGCCTGCAATCAGAGTGCTTTATTACAGAGTTTGACTTTGTCTATGTCACACTCAGGTTGGGGGAATTACCAACCTAAGACTACTTTAAGCAAATTCATAGTTTAAAGGATCTTGGACTAGCCAAGGCAATGTGCAACTGGGTTGCAAAGTCCTGGTTTACTTCTGATTCAAATTTACTTGTGGGAGGAGATCAATGTTTTCTGCTTAATTTGGGTAAAGTCCTTCTCAAGTTTCCAACATTTGATAACTTTTGGTTTTAATTTTTGTCCCTCTGTTCTGATAAGTAGCTCAATGCAAAAGTTCAAGTTTTACTCACAGGGATTACATTGGCAATATCAGTGTCTATGTTCAGCTTCACTTCAATTTTAGCCTAGTAATTTCTTGAAATATTTGTACCCTAACCTTTTCCCATTTTTTTCTGTCATAACACAAAACCTTCTGAACTATAAATAAATAGAAATAAATCTACAGGCAATATATTAGAGGTTGACAGATAGAAGTGATCTGTAATAATAATGCCTGTGTTCCAACCAAGCCTAACCAAAATACCCGGTTAGTTATACATGTTAAAGACAAAAGGCTTGGGAAAAGAAATGGTTGGTTTGATAGGGCAATGAAAATAAAAATGAATTCTTTTATCTTGATTACCCAGTTAGTTATACATGTTAAAGACAGAAAGCTTGGGAAAAGAAATGGCTGGTTTGATAGGGCAATGAAAATAAAAATGAATTATTTTTTTGATTACTTTCTTGGTCTATGCTATAAATTAGGATAGTGTTAGTTTGGAGTTGGATATCTTTCTGAATTTTATTATAATTTATTCATTTTCTGTTTTATCACTTTCATAGCTCTAAAATATTATTTTAATGAACAGATAAAGGAATAGTATGTTTTTTCACATATTCCATTTATTCTCCTACAAATGAAACAAACACATAAGCCAATAATATCCACCATTATATTCATTATATTATAAACACCATTGATCAGGGGTTATGTTCACATTCTTCACTGCTTCATCCTATACTGTGTGTTTGATACAAAGTATATACTTTAAATAGGTATAGTTCTTCAGTAAATTTCAGAAAGAAAGAGAGCTAGAGAGAGCTGGAAACAGGAAAATGGATATTTATGCAACAGGAGAAAACTGGATACTTGCTGTAGGGTAAGAGAGTTTTTTGTGGACTTTATTTCTGGACCATGTACAAAATATTAAATGTCCACCAATGCCATAACTATGTCTATTATTAAATAGAATTCTCAGAGCACTATATATAAAAAGTCTCCTGAAATTCTTTAGCTATGATAAAAATATTAATGATAATCACCTCATTTTGGAATTTGTTGCATTTCCTTATTGGGCCATATGCAGGCATAATTTTCTAATTTTTATCTATTCTTCACTAGGACAGGATAATATAAGATTTATTATTTCAATTTTATAATGAGGAAACTGAGGATCAGAAACAACTTGTCATGTAGTATGCAGCTGCAAGCCAGATTTTAAACTATTGTCTATATTTCACTCATAATTTGAAAATTAAAAACACACATTAGAGTTCTTATTTAGGAAAATGTCACATTGCCAAATGTACACATATTTCAGATTCTTCTAGGCTTCTCTAGGTGGTTTAAGCAAGCTGCTGCAAGATATAATTTCTGTGGACAATATGATTTGTTTATATGTAAAGTTCTTTTGTTAATTTACATTTATTTTAAAAGTCCATTTTCTTTAGCCTTGAAAATAGCTAAATATCAAATGCCACTCTCAAGTTTACACGCCTAAGAATGCTTTAACTCAGTATCATGAACTACTTATTTTAGATAATCTTGTTTAGGATGCTTACATTTCTCATCATTTTTTAGCAAAATAGTAGAAATGTAGCTGGGAATTATGTTGTTTTTCCACCAAAGGTAAGTTTAACTCTGTTTCACTTAGAGGTCCTCAGTGACTATGAAAATAGCCTTATGTGTCTGTCTAACTCATGGGCATTGCCTAGTGTGCTAGTTAATATAGCTGTCAGAACTTTAACTCCTGGACTGTTTTGCTTCCCTATGTTTAAATTGGCAACTTTAATGTTGCTTTACTACACTTTTGCATCTAATTGCCTAGAATTTTATATTAAGTAAAAACGTAATTTCTTTGGAAATATGCATTCAAAAATATATAGAGAATGATATCATGTAGAAAGAATTTGCAAAGGGCAAAAAGAAACTTCAGCAGTTAATGTTTAGCTTTTTGATTTTTATTTTCCACTAAAATGACTTTCCCCTTATGACTAATTATGATTTCAGGTTAAAAATATATTGCTAATGGACTTCTGCATATTTTAGTCTAATCTTTTTAGAGAATCAAATCACTGGGTTAAAAATATTTTGGGAAAAATACTTGAATTAAAATGGAAGAAAATTAAAAATATATAAAAATGGTATGCTATTAGATTTTAAACTGTTCCATGCTAATTAATTCAAAAACAATAATTCTGCTTTAAATGGTTTCTCATAGCTCCCAATTATACATTAAATTCATTGGAGGTCACATGAGGTCTTTTCATTTATTAGGGAACAACTTAATTTACTAAGTAGGTCCTCAAGTGCCCAGAATGAACTAAAGCAGCTACCAAAATGACTTACTCAAAGTTGGGAGAATATAGACACAAGGTTCATCTGTCTCACTAATCAAAACTGATTCCTCATAGATATGTTATTTAAATATGTTACATCACTGAGTAATAGAACATATCCTTATTTAAAACATATTATGTTTAAAAAAAAACATTATGCTAACATACTAAAATATAAAGTACACTATGAAATTTGTAAATTCAAATTGGTACCAAATATTTAGATTTTTTCCTAACTATTTAAAACCAGTTATTTTTCTTAAATATTGAAGAGCCTTTGCTAATGTGGTTCAGCGAATTGAGCAACCACCTGCGAACCCGAGGGTCACAGGTTTGAAATCTAGTCAGGGCATATGCCTGGGTTGCAATCCCAGTCCCCAGTTGGGGGTGCACTATAGGCATCCATATTTCGATGTTTTTCTCCCACTCTTACTCCTTCCCTTCCCTTCTCTCTAAAAAATAAATAAAATATTTAAATATTATTGAAGAAATTTTTCAATTGTCATGTGTTTGTGAGATTATGTGCGACAAAGTTTATAAACTCCATAAGGATTACTCTATATCATTTCACGTAAACGATCAAAATTTGATGCTTTGCTTTTTTGAAGCTGTTTGATACAGATGCCAATTCTGTTTAGTTAGTTAATGACATCCCATAATACAGACATGAATTTAACTTGAAAAATGTTATAGTCATTGTTATTATATTAAATGTGCAGCAAAATGCTATACAGAAATTATAAAAATTTTGACTCCAGGTAAGTAAAGCTGTTGCTTTGTACCTTATTTGATAAACAAATCAGATTTGTGTGTTTATTTTTTTGGCATGATCATTAATTTATCAGGGTTCTTGATGGTCATCTTGTTTAGGTTGCCCTCATAGCAATCTGTTCATGTGTATCAAAAATCACTGAAACTTAGTCATCACAAATTTCCGGTAATGAGAAACTAAGCTTTTTTTTTTATTTTTAATTATTGTGTTAAATAATTGACATATTTATGTTTATAAAGTCCTTTATATTATTCCTCAAAAAATAAAAGTCATTATTACTTTTTTGAAAATATAGTATTCCAGTCCTGGTTAGAGTGACTCAGTTGTTTGGATCATCATGGTTTAATTACTGGTCAGGACACTTACCTAGGTTTGATTCCCAGTCTGGGTGTACATGAAAAGTAAACTAGTCGATGTTTCTCCCCCTTCTCTTATCTCCCTCTTCTCTCTCTCCCTTCTCCCTCTTCCTCTATCTCTAAAAGCAATGAAAAAAAAAAAAAAAAAACAATGCCCTCAGTTGAGGATTAGAAAAAAAAAGAAAAGAAGGCCCTGGCTGGTGGCACAGTGGATAAGGCATCCTCTTGTGAACCCAAAGGTCACTGGTTCGATTCCCAGCCAGGACACATAACCAGGTTGCAAGCCAGGTCTCCAGCCAGCTCTATAGCTGGAGGCAGGTGAAAGGCAACCATGCATTGAAAAAAAAAGAAAGAAAGAAAGGAAATATGCCAGTACATATTTCAAAAATCAGTCTCTAGCTCAGTGATTTCTATTGATGTGAGGAAACTTTTAAGTAAGACTCATTCAAATACATACAGAATGAGAATACAGAATAAAGTACATTATTCCCTATGAATACATAAAGGCTGCCTTCAGGAATAAAAATATGTACTCTTCTATTAAAATTCAACAATTTTTGAGAGAGGGATCATCAATTTTAAGCATTTAGGTATCATAAAGTGCAAGAAACTATTGATGTGGAAACAAATCTAGATTTGATCATTGATCATTTGATCATTTTTCTAAAGAAAGTCCTCTCTCCCAACATGGAGAGCATAAAGGGAATATGAGCACATGGTTCTAGCATGCTCCGTACAGCGCAATAGTTTACTGTGACCCTCTTACTGCCAGGCATAGGATAGTAAACACCCACAGGAGAATCTCTACAAAGACCCTTCCAAAAACTTGAAGGAACTGACTTAGAGACCACCCTCCATGATTTTTGGTAGGTAACAGGGAGGCAACAGTGGATAGATCATTTTTCCTATGTTTCCATTAAAGATTTAAAAACTTGGCTGCTTCTAGTGCAGGTTTTTCAATCTACACTGCTAGCAGCCAGCACTGTCCAGGGGGTGGGGAGATAGTGAGAGGGGTTATGGTGTCAGCATCTGGAAAAAGGCTGATGAGGTGGGACTGGCACTGGCTACCTTCTTCCTGAATGTTAAATAAAAAAGCTCCACTTTAATGCTTTTGTTTATATGTTGGGTTTCCAAGAAAAATATGATTTGAGAGAATTATGCTGTTCCCTAAAACTTTTAGGATGGCTCCTGAACTTCCCTGTGAAGAGCTTTAGCATTTCAAGATAACAGTTTCATCACTATCATGTAAAATCAAGAAAGCTGCCTCAGAAATTGCATCTAATTTCTGTTTCTTTTTGGCTTAACTGTACAAATATATCATGGTGAGTGAATAACATTGACCAATTTATATTTGGTATACTAATAATTTTTATGTTATCATACTTTTGATATAATGCTATAAAAAGTTTCTCCTTTCCTGCAAAAGTATCTTATAGAGCTCTTTCAACAAAACCACAAATGGTTAAGAAAGTATAGAGAAAGTAGAAATTGATAATTCTTTCTATATACAAAACAACCAGGGGTTTAGAATTTAAAATTAAGGAATTAGAAAATCAAAACAACAAATATCAAAGTACCAGTTATAAAAATAATTGACAGGCCCTGGCTGGTAGCACAGTGGATAAGGTGCCAGTCTGTGAACCCAAAGGTTGCTGATTCGATTTCCCAGCCAAGGCACATAACCAGGTTGCAAGCCAAGTCTCCAGCCAGGTCTATGGCTGAAGGCAGGTGAAAGGCAACCATACATTGATGTTTCTCTCCCTCTCTGCCCCTCTCCCTTCCTCTCTCTCTCTCTGTAAATAATAAATAAAATATATATTTTTAAATCTTCTTAAATAAAAAATAAATTAAAAAAAATAATAAACTTCACTATTTGAGGACCAGGACAGAGGCCTCATAAGATAACTTTGAGTTATTTGGCTTCAGATTAAATTTGGGGTGAATATTCATGGTAGTGGAAAATTATTTTATCTGAACCCATACTTCTATCCCCAGCCATTACCTTCTATTGTTCAAAGATGAGGTTGTGTAGGATAGATTGACTGTGGAGACACAGTGCAGACCCAGTATAAGAATTTATTTGCTGTAAACCTGCATTCTTGTAATGTTTCTGTGGGTGCCTTTCAGAATAAAGTGGAAACAAAAACAGCAAAGTGACTCATTCTATGATAAATGAAAGTCCAAATAACATGAGCCTGTAATACCATCCAGAATTACTGATTCAGGCTTGTCAAGAATAACATGAAAGACATAGAAAAGGGGTTCTTATAATGCCAACTTAATCAAAAGCTTTGAACATGATAATAAAAACATTTGACAGAGGGAAAAACGAAGTGACTAAGCTATTTTCCTGAGAGGAATGAGATAAAGTTTGAAAGAAATGTGGATTCTGTAATTAAATAGTATAGACATTCAGTCTTATTTACTTTGCACTTCAAAAATAGGTTAATGGACATTTGTGAAATAAATAGAATTATTATTTTTAAGAGTGCTTCGAAAGAGTTCTATTAGAATTCTAGATTTTTGGCAGGGGGTTGGAGGGAATCTTGGACTACTCATCTCTTAAGTTGTCAGCATTGATGGATTCATAGGATGAATTATTCTTTATATTGGTGTTTTGCTGGGATAGGGAAGAATTGTTTGAAAACAAAGAAAGGAGTTTGATGCACCTGAGGAGGTATGACAGCAAAAGAGGTGACTGGTGATGCAATCACTCTCCTTGATTTTTTGTTTGTTATTGTTTAAGGATTGCTTTGAACACAAATAGAAATGCCAAATTAGGAGTTGAAGTGGTTATTTTTGTGATAGATTTTTATGTTCTGAAAATTCTGCTCTAGGGCACAGGTGATGAAATAGGGCACAGAGTATAGGAGAGAGGTGTTTTCCCTTCTTGTGTATGAGATCAGGTATCATTTGTCAGATCAACATGTTGCTTTGCAACACTGGGAGCCAGGAGCAACTTGGCCTACCCATTGGTATTCATATGGAAACATCAAAGGTGTAACAGTAAGACAGAAGGTAAGAGGAGCCAATAAGAAATACTATCCAAGCAACTGCCAAGGACAAGTGAAGAATCCGTAGGGTGTGAGGCTCTCCAGATGGATCTCAGGTTCTTTGAATAGAATTCTATGATGTTTTAACAAATGTATATTCCTTTCAATGTCAACCTTCTCTGATGGCTTATCTTATGTCAATTTGTTTAGAGCACAGAACCCAGAAAGTAGATCAAACACACCACCCAGACATTGCTATGAAGTTAGTTTTAACATAACGTTTAAATCAGTATATGCTAAGTAAATCAGATTACCTCCTAAAACAGATGGGTCTTATCCAGTCTGTTGAAATCCATAAGAGAAAAAGACTGACATCTCTAGAGAAAAAGGGAATTCTGCCTCCAGACAGCCTTCAGACTCAAAGGGCCTCATCAGCTCTTCTCTGGGCCTGCAGCCTGCCAACCTGCTCTGCAGATTGAAGATTTGCCAACCCCTGTGTAACATTAGTTCTTTTTCTATGGAGAACTTTAATAGTCCTACTATGTGTTAGGCTTTTTATGCACATAATTTCTAGCTTTTAAAAGTCTGTCAAATGTTTGAGAAAATTGATGCTCAGAGAAATTAAGCACTTAACTAAATCATAGAGCTAATAAATTTTGGAGTGGAAATTAAGGCCATGTGTTTCTCATTCCAGAATCTGCTCTTTCTCCATCTGCTACATGTAATAAGTATTTTACTAAACAAATGTTTATATCTCTATAAAAGTCCCCAAAGTATATATCTTTATTATTACAAATACTATAAATATCTTTTATTGCATTAGGCTATGTAAATTATTGTAACTCATTCAAGAAATTCACCATGAGATGCCAAAAGATCAAACAAAAGCAAATTAACAAGATAATCAAATAAGGAGACATTTTCCCCCTACATTTATAATGTTATTTCAAGGAAATTCTCCATGTGAGTCAAATGAAAAGAAGATAACTAGAGCTAGAGTGCAGAATGGGTAAAACTCTCTTTACATTTTGTTAAAATTATAGTTTGAACTTCTATGGAAATAAACTTTTTCCATAGAAATGGTCAATCCTCAAGGGTAAAAATTCAGCCTTTTAGGTGTATTATATACTGTCTTCAATCATCTGAATTTCCAAGGGAGTTTCTGATATTGTTTTCATTAAATTCTATAAATTAAAATGTATTATAATAAACATCAGTATCATGATCACCTGCAACTTACTTTTAAAGGAAAAAAATTAAATTTTTATAAATCAAAAAGATTTTTATGATTGAGATATATCCAGGATACAGGGAATTGGAAAAATAACAAACTCTCAAAAAGTCAGTGTTATAAAAACCAAACTAAACCAAACCACTACACGAACAAATAAAAAGCTCTTCTCCATTGAAAGAGATGAGAGAGAGAGGGAAAGAAAAAGAGAAACTACAATGTATAAACCTTGATTTTTATACTGGATCCAGAAAAAACTCTATGAGGAAATTTGTATATTAGATGATATTATTAAATTATTGCTGATTTTAACATATATGATGAAAGCACTTTAGTTATATAAATTCATGTCCTTATCCTTAGGAGATAAACATCAGAGTATTTAGAAGTGTCATAATTTCTACAGTAAATGTTTAAGGGTTTTAGGAAAAATATGCATCTCTTTATAAGTATGTGTTGTCATACACAGATAGAGCATGAAAGCTATAAAAATAAGAGGTAATGTATCCAAACTGAAAGAGAAGGAAGAAATTAAAAAAAAAAAATGTTTAATCAAAACAACATTTTATTGTTGCAATACAATTGTTTCACTTTCCCTCCAGTGCTCTCCCCTGACCCCTCCTCCCTGTCCCATCTCCCACAGTCAATACCTACCTCATGTCCATGTCCGTGGGTCTTTCACATTGGCTCCTCCACTAAACCCTTACCCTACCCTACTTCTCCCTCCTCCTCCCTAGTCACAATCATTCTGCTTCCTTTTTTTGTTTTCTGTGTCTCTGATTTTATTCTGCACATATATTCGTCTCCAGTATTAAGTGAGATCACATGGTATTTGTCTTTTGATGCCTGGCTTATTTCACTAAGCATGATACTCTCCAGTTCCATCCATGCTATTGCAAATAATAAGAGTTCCTTTTTTCTCTCTGCTGCATAGTGCTCCATTGTGTAAATATACCAAAGTTTTTTGGTCCAATCAAAATGGGCATTTAGGCTGCTTCCAGTACTTGGCTATTATAAATAACACTGCTATGAACATAGGGGTGCGTAGGTTCTTCTGAATTGTTGTTTCAGGATTCTTTGGATATAATCCTAGCAGTGAAATTGCTGGGTCATAAGGCAGTTCTATTTTTAGTTTTGTTTTTTTTTGTTTGATTGTTTGTTTGTTTTTTAGGAAGTTCCATACTGTTTTCCACAGTGGCTACTCCAGTCTGCATTCCCACCAGCAATGCACTAGAGTCCCTTTTTCTCCACATCCTTGCCAGCACTTATTGTTTGTTGATCTGTTGATGATGGCCATTCTGACAGGTGTGAGGTGGTATCTCATTATGGTTTTATTTTGCATCTTTCTGATGGCTAGTGATGTTGAGCATTCTTTCATATGCCTATGGGCCCTTTGTATGTCTTTCTTGGAGAAGTGTCTGTTCAGGTCCTTTGGCCATCGTTTTAAAAAGATTTTATTTATTATTTCCAGAGAGAGGTGAAGGCAGAGAGGCAGAGAGGAAGAGAAACATCAGTGTATGGTTGCCTTTCACCTGACTCCAGCTACAGAACTGGCTGGAGACCTGGCTTGCAACCTGGTTTACAACCTGGTTATTATGTGCCCTGGCTGGGAATAGAATCAGTGACCTCCTTTGCCCTTCTTTTAATTGGGTTGTCTGTTTCCCTTATTTTGAGTCATATAAGTTCTTTATATATTTTGAAGATCAAACCTTTATCTGAGGTGTCATTGACATATATGTTTTCCTATATGGTTGGTTCACTTTTAATTTTGCTGATGTTTTCTTTAGCTGAGCAGAAGCTTTTCAGTTTATAGTTAGTTCCATTTGTTTATTTGTTCCTTTATTTCCCTTGCCCTGGGAAAGATACCAGTGAAAATATTGCTGAATGGGATATCTGCTATTTTTCTGCCTACGTCTTCCTTTAAGACCTTTATGGTGGCACTGCTTATGTTTAAGTCTTTTATCCATCTTGAGTTTACTCTCTGGTGTATGGTGTAAGCTGGTGGTCTAGTTTCATTGTTTTTGCATGTTCCTGTCCAGTTCTCCCAACACTTGTTGAAGAGGCTATTTTCACTTCATTTTATATTCCTTCCCCCTTTGTCAAATATTAGCTGCACATAGAGTCCTGGATTTATTTCTGGACCCTCTATTCTGTTCCATTGATCTGTTTGTCTGTTCTTGTGCCAGTACCAGACTTTTGAATACAACAGCTTTGTAATATATTTCAATATCTGGTATTGTGATTCCTCCTACTTTGGTCTTTCTCAAAATTGCTTTAGCTATTCAGGTTCATTTATGATTCCATATAAATAAATTTTTTAAAAATTGTTCAGTCTGTAAAGTATGAAGTTGGTATTTTAATAGGGGTTGCATTGAATCTATAGATGGCTTTGGGTAGTATGGACATTTTTATGTTAATTCTTCCCATCCATGAACATGGTAGATGCTTCCATTTATTTGTGTCTTCTTTAATGTTTTTCTTCAGTGTTCTATAGTTTTCCTAGTACAGGCCTTTTATTTCCTTGATTAGGTTTATTCCTAGGTACTTTATTTTTCTCGTTTCTATAGTAAATGTGATTTGTTTTCTAGTTTCTTTCTCTGATGTTTTATTTTTGGTGTATAAGAATGCCTTAGATTTCTAGATATTGACTTTATATCTGGCTATTTTGTCAAATTCAGTTGTTAGGTGGAGTAGTTTTTAGTGGAAGTTATAGCATTTTCTATGTACATTATCATGTCACCTGCAAATAATAACAGTTTTACTTCCTCTTTTCCAATTTGGATGCCTTTGATTATTTTTCCTTGTCTGATTGTTATGGCTAGAACTTCCAAAAATATGTTGAATAGAAATGGAGACAGTGGATACCCTTGCCTTGTTCTTGATCTTAAGAGAAAGACTTTCAGTTTTTGTCCATTGAGTATGATGTTGGTTGTAGTTTTCTCATTTATGGCCTTTATTACATTGAGAAATGTTCTTTCTATTCCCATCTTGCTGAGCACTTTTATCATAAATGGGTGTTGCCCTTTGTCAAATGCCATTTTAGCATCTATTGATATGATCATATGGTTTTTGTCTGTCAATTTGTTGATGTGGTGTATTACATTTATTGATTTGCAAATATTGTACCATCCTTGCATCCCTGGGATGAATCCCACTTGATCATGGTGTATGATCTTTTTAATATAATGCTGGATCTAGTTTGCCAATATTTTGTTGAAGATTTTGGCATCTATTTTCATCATTAATATTGGCCTGCGGTTTTTTGTTTTTTTTATTTGTTGTGTCTTGACCAGGTTTTGCAATTATCATAATACTGGCCTCATAGAAAGTTTGGGAGTCTTCACTCTTCTTGGATTTTTTGGAATAGGTTGAGAAGAATAGGAGTTAGTTCTTCCCTAATGTTTGGAAAAAGTCATTTGTATAGCCACATGATCCTGGGCTTTTATGTGCTGGGAGTTTTTTTGTTTTTGTTTTTTATTACTGCTTCAATTTCACTAATTGTTATCAGCCTATTCAGGCTTCCCACTTTTTTCTTATTTAATTTTGAAAGATTATATGTTTCCAGAAATTTGTCCATTTCACTCAAGTTGTCAAAATTTTGTCATTGCTGTTCATAGTAATTTCTCACAATCCTTTGCATTTCTGTGGTATCAGTTGTGATTTCTCCTTTCTGTTTTTGATTTTATTTGGGCCCCCTCTCTTTTTTTCCTGATGAGTCTGGATAATAACTTTTCAATTTTGTTTAGATTTTCTAAGAATCCACTCCTGGATTTATTGATCCTTTGAATTGTTCTTTCTGTCTTTATGTCATTTAATTCTGCCTTGATCTTGATTATTTCCTTCCCTCTACTTGCTTTCGGTTTTCTGTGTTGTTCTTCCTATCACTCTTGTAGCTGTAGGGTTAGGTTGTTTATGTGAATTTCTTCAAACCTTTTTTTTTTTTTTTTATTGTTGTTGTATTACATCCATCCGCTTTTTGCTACCCTCCATCCCCCTCCCCACCCACCCTTTTCCCCCAAAGTCAATTCCACTTGTTGTCCATGTCCATGGTTCCTTTATACTAGGTTCTTGTCTAAGCTGCTCCCCTTCTTTGCCTCTGCCTCCCCCTCCCCCAACCCCTTTCCCCTGACCACTGCATGCATATTCCTTGCATTCATACACTTGGTTCTG